>VMKM01003486.1:0-35636 GCA_008360985.2 Macquaria ambigua | reverse complement strand
TTAACCCCAGAGTGTCTCAAGTACGTATTTACAGCAGAGTGACCCTGTCCTGCAGCACTTCATGATTGATTTCGGGTCACACTTTAACTGCCCTGGAAACACAAGCGAACGCACTCACGCTTTGTGAAGTCTTATCTAGTGCCTGTTTTCTAATGTGTGACCTCAAAGAATCAGAATTTAATTACAAGGAAGTACAATGGTGACACCTTCTAGAGTATACATGGAAATTCACTTCAGTCAAAGCACATTTTTGTCCAAATTCAAACACTGAAAATCTTAAACACACACCTTATCTTTGTTTTCAGTATAAAGAAGATAATGTGGTACTTTTCAGTGTTTTCTGATGTTTTATAGACCAAACAATTAATCGAGAAAAGAAAATCAGTAATTGCATTGACCTGCTCTCTGTGCTGCTGTTACTACTGAATTTAAGATATGTTATAATTTCTCTCCTAATGTGCAGTGTTGCACCCTGACAGGAGACACTGAACCGTTAACTCACATGATGGCGTCGATGTCGCAGGAAGTGTTGATGTTCTGGATGGTGTAGCCCAGCAGCCGTCTGCATGGCAACGGACGCTTGAAGTACCTCAGGCAGCAGCTCGCTGCAAAGACAAACACACACACGAACAAATTGTGAACAAAAGTCCAGTATGAACAACCTTTTCATTCTGATGCTGGAAACACAACATTTAAACAAAATAGTTTAACACTAAAAGTTGAATCTGCTGCTTTTTAACCCTGATTACTATGTGAATGTCTCACCTGACTGTGTGCTGCCGATGAAGGTGGTGAGGATGACGAAGGAGCACAGGGCTGCCACGAGACACACTTTGCTGCTTGCCATGGTTGCTCTGCCGGTCTGTGTCAGTGTGAGGCTGCTGTAGCGTAAGTGGTGTAAAGTACTTGAGGTCATTCAGTGATAGTGTGACAGAGGCTGCATCACACTCCTTAAATAGTGATCGCTGGGGTTTTCCCTTGTTTGGCAGGATTGTGTAATACGGTTGTTAAGACAGTGGAAATGGGCCAGGAAATGAAGGTACACCTGCTGGCGCGCAGACTGGGAGGTGTGTGTGAAAGTTAACTGTTTAGAGCTACTAAAGTCAGGTAGGTCAGGTATTTCAGATTTCAGCGATTAAGAATTCAAGCTATACTTGGCTCAAGATTTAAAGATTCAGTCAGATTTAAAGCAGCTATAATCAATATTTTTATAATAACAATGTATCAAATCACAATGTGAAAACAACGTTCATAGTGATGAATCTACAGAGAGTTATCACCTGAATCTGCAGCTCCTTTCAGCTTTACAGAGCTTTAAAGTGAGTTTCAGCTGTTTAGCCGCAACTTTACTGTTTTGGTTCACTCTCACCGCTCTCATACCGTAGTTTTTCGGCCGCATCAGGCAGCTGTCTTCAGTGAAAAAGCTCTAAAAACCTGCTGTACAGTACCTGCTCAGCACCAGCAACAGACAGACACAGTTAGAGACTAGCTGGTGAACACAGCTGAGCATTCAGCAGCTAAAGAGTTGGCAGAGACCAAAAACAGAGCTAAAAGAGAGTGAATATTCGACGTACATTTGCCAGGTGGACAAACATGTCTCCAAATGAATGCTAATGTTTACCTTGTGTCTGCTGGATGTGGAATCAAGGAATTACACACAAACAGCTTGTCTGTGCATTTTTTCCCTTCTAATGGCTGACCTTCACTTTGGTCAATGATTTTCACAAAAAGTATTTAAAAAGGGCGTTGCTGTGGACGTAAATTAGGCAGGCATAAAGCTGGGCTCTTCCGGCAGTACATTTTTTCCTCTTTACTTCACCCGTACAAGTTATTTAATAACTGCAGCAACACAAATACACTTTCATCATGAGTGTGTGTTTGTCTTCTTCTACAAAAGAGAGAGCACTGAGGGGGCCGATAATCTCAACATGACTGTAGCGTTTACTTCTCTGGAATATGTCTCATTTGGAGAAAAAAACAATCGTACGGGTCCTTTCCACATGCGAATGGTATGTGAGGGTGTTTATCTCAGGAGCACATATCTCAGATAGCAATGCATGAATGGAAAGACAAACAGAGGCCGTATGTCGAGTAGAAAGTCCCTCAGCTCTCTCATCAGCTGTAGTCACTCCGCTGTATAAAGTGACAATCCAGTTTCCTACTTTAGGAATTCATGTGAAGCTTCAACAATCATTATCAAATGCGTGTGTTTTCTTTAGGTGACGAGCTTCTTCCTCATTCCTGAATGAGTCGATTTGACACAGCAACTTTGTGTCAAGCAGCACTTTGGTTTTTGTGTGTATCTGTAATCCTGGAGGTGAGGGACATACAACCAGAAACTACAATAAATATCTTATCCACACTGAACGTCCTGAGCCACCACTGCATCACTATTTTGCTGTCGAGCTTTTTGCAGAGTCACAAATTATTCCTCTTGAAAGGGTGCAGCCAGGCCAGAGGTGGCAGGCAAAATCTTCTCGCAATTGTGTGCAATTAGAAATAAGATGGAAAGAACTACAGCACATACAACCTTTGAACAACACAACTTTTATGAATCACTTGCTGTTACTCTCTGTCAATGGTTTCGTACTTCACCCATACACCATCCATCCTGCGTGGAAAGGCGTCTTTGGCTTCAAGGCAAAGCACATGGTGTAATAAAAATGGAAATAAAACAAAGGGACATGACGAAGACAGTTCATACACACAGACATACAAACTTCCCCTGCCATGGGTTAGAATACGTGACATAAAAACAATAAATAAGTGGACCTGCAATAATAAATGGTTGGGATGTCAATGTCAGTCCCATCCTGTTCTGAGTCTGGGTATTTCGCAGGTCAAAGTTTAATTACAATCAACTGATGAAGTGTAAAGTGAACAAGGCAGGATCAGTTTGTGACGGGAAGTGAATGCCGTTTAATGAGACTGAAATGCCATTTTGTTTTTACTTCATTATTCAGTCCAACACCTTGTTAGTTAGTTAGCATTTTCTTGTGGAAGTGTGGAGGTAGCAAAACAATCATCGAAACAAAAGCTGTTGCTAGGACCAGTTATGTCCATTTTAAAATGTGCCAATTTAAAAGGCACCCCATGGAGTTTTTGACCATTTGTAGCACAATGGAGCAATGGTGGGTCTCTGTGTAGTTAGTATCTCATGCATGCGCACGAAGGTGTTGGTGGCGGCATGTACAAAAGCAGGAAGAAGACTGCTAGCAAGCAAACATGGATGTAAATGTAATGTAGGTTTCAAGTTTATCCAAAAACCTGCTTTTCAAATGTTTATGAGGAAGGAAATGTATTCAGTATGTTTATTAGGCCTCAATGGACGCACAATGCATTTTAGTGAGAAACACTGAATATAAAAATAACTTGATGTTATATCTTGTTTGTTTAAAAAGATCCATTTTTGTACAGATTAAAACAATATAGTATAACGTATTAATAAGTGAGTTTTAGAGGTGCTGGTAGGTGGATTTTGTTACCTTTGGACAGAGCCAGGCTAGCTGTTTCCCCCCGTTTCCAGTCTTTATGCCAAGCTAAGCTAACCAGCTACTGGCTGTAGATTAATGTTTACCGTACAGACGTGAGAACGGTATCAATCTTCTTATTTAACTCTCAGCAAGAAGGCGAATAAGCATACCTCCCAAAATGTTGTGTTACTGTTCCTTTTCAGCAGTGTGCACAGAATCAGCATGTACCAGACCTCAGCAAGGTAAGGAACTAAAATAAATCCCAAATACAGTTAAATCTGCCCTCCAAACATTAAGAACAATGTAAATGCATCTTGATATACATGTATACATAAATGATCTTGCACACATGCATGCTCATGCACATAATGTACATATATGCATTCAAAAAATTACTATACATTATGAGGAGCGAGTAAATGGAATCCTTTGCTGTATGTCACAAACTGTGGTTGATGCTTAAGTATCCAACTATGGTCCATAAGTATTAACTACTATGTTCATTAAATAACCACATATGGGGGAAAGATCTACAGTATTCCTACTCTTTTCACTAGGCCTAGCTAAAGCTTTGTGTGCACCAAACTGTATTTTCTACATAATTTCACAGTTTCATCAAGGAAAATTCTTCTTATGTTTCCATTAACCTGGAGGCTTCATGGATGTGCTACAGACTCAATCAGAATGAATAAGAAATAAAATATGTGCAAACTCCTGAGAACATTGTGACCTGATGTTCTCATCTGAACTCTTCTTGTATGAGGTTACTTCAGAGTTTGAAATCTATTTTTATACAGCGGACATGAGGAGCTAAAAATAGCACAGGTGCTTAAAATAGTAACTGATTATCAACGTGGGACTGTCCAGGAATGTGAGCTTGCGTTTACACTGCTGACGTGTGAGCTACTATTTCCTTGTATCCATAATAGACGGTGTAAAGCATTGCTGCCATTAACCTCATGTTATGTACTCAAGGTTTTCACTCAACAGTGGCGGTAACCTCATCTTTGTTGACAAGTGTAATTGCCCTAGTAATCATATCAGGAGAGGAAGTTTGCACAATGAGTTTGACACTGTGGGCTGCTCCTGTACTGTAGCTCACATTACACGTAAAACACTAAATATAAAAACTTAATGCTTAAATTAACAAAAAAACAAAAACAAAACAAAAAAAACAGAAAAAGTTAGCGACTAGCCGGTAAACATAGTGTAGCATTTAGCAGCTAAAAAGCCAGATATATTTCTCAAGAGTTTATGGAGGCTAAAAAAAAGAGCTCTGTCAGATCACAAAAACACAACTCCAAATGCATGCTAATGTTGTTTTGTGTCTGCTTTATGTGAAAATACTTCCGGAAGAGATAGTTTGTCAGTGATGTGATGTATATCGCTTGTTGTGCTACCCGACAAGTGGCCAAAAAGCTTTAAACCTCAATAACTCTCCGGGGGGAACAGTCATTTCAAACTCATGTTTTGCATCTAAACATTGTTCAAACCCACAGAACTTTTAATTCTTGTGGAGATCCCAAAGTTTCTAAAGATGCCACATATGTCAGGTTGAATTTTGGGGAAAAGAGTATAAAATGATGCTCAAGACACTTCGAGGTTTAATTTGCTGGAATGTTGCAGCCATAAAAAAGAAAACATGGAGTCGTTACTAAAAACAAATCAAGTCACTTTATACGACTTTCAAGTACAAGATAGCATCAAGGAAACACAAACTTTCACTACAGTTGATCACAGATAAAGAAAAGCTCTGACGCAAGAGCTTAAATCTCTAAGGTTACAAGGTTTCTTAGCTGTAAATCACACTAGGTGCGAAGGCTGTAAAAAAATGAACTTTGATCTTAATTGCATGTTTTCTCAGATGACAGAGAATTAAGGCCAGCTCACAGTTCACGGCAAGCAAGCGATACAATGCAGTCCCCTGTGTAATGTTTGCCTGGGTCTTATTTGGCAATTAGAAATAATCCTTAATGTGATTGCATCAAAATGCAATGTAATCACTCTCAGGGATCTCGTGGAGGAAATTCAACCTGCTCAATCCGCACGCAAACACAAAAAAGGTCAACGTTGCTATACTGTGATAAAAATGCAGTCAAATTTACAGAAAGCACCTTTTGTGTAAGGTAACAGAATCCACACTCACAAACAAAAAAGTACTGTTAGGCCCTCCCTCCCAGATCTCTATTACCGGCAGTGAATCCCATGCGTATCCCAAACAATACCAAGCTGCCGCTTCACTTTCACACCCATTCTTGTACTCCTTCAGCAAGATCAGCAACTCCTCGTCTCTGGACAAATGGGGCTGTTTTCTATTCTTACGCTGGCTCTTCTCTGGCTGGCTGTCAGTGTTCAGGCAGCAGGTAAGCCATTGTCTGCAGATTAAACTGATTACAGAATGATCACAAAGTAGTTTATTGACTGTAGTATGTTGTGTTTGTTGGCTAGAGAAATTCTTTTGACGTGAATGTGAATGCCCCATATGTATGTTACTGCACATTAAAGTACATATTCTTGCCCTGATTTATCTCATCTAGTTGCTGTACTTTATGTTGGAGTGAATGCCTTGCCAAACTGCATGCTAAATTTTAGCAGTTTTTGTTGTCTTGCACATATACATAAACACACTCTACTACCTACCACTACCTGTCCAGCACCTAACAGCAGATAAACAAAGTTAGCAACTAGCTGTTGAATGTAGCATTTAGCTGCTAAAGAGCCAGATATTTATAAGACGGCCAATGTTGCACTGTGTCTGCTGGATGTATCAATATGAGCTTAAAGCATAAAGCCATATCAGCTTTATGAGGTGATAATATGTCAAAGTTGTGTTTACAGATTGCTACTCTGCCCCCAAGTGGTGAAAAAAACCAGTGCAGGATTAAAATACAGCAGCTCTCCTGGGAACACAACACGCTGAATTCTTATTGGATGTTTTTTGAGACTGAGCTATCAAGATGCAGTCTGTCTTTATGAAAGGTTGCGAGAGCTCACTTCATATCACTTATAATATTAGTATTTTGTCCAACCAAAACACGAGAAGGCCCTGACAACATGTAACACGAACCACATCTGTGTCAAACTAAACCCCACAAAAGTTGTATGAGCCAACAGCCTACAGCCTAAATACTTCAGATGTTATCTGAAGTATTTGCCTGCCAAAAAATTTTGAATATCAGATGACTATTCTTCCTGTGTGTGCGTGTTTTTTTTTTGTGTGTGTGTGCAGGGTATCATGGTTGCTGTACGGCTTTCTCCAAAGACCACGCTGTGAAATACATAAAAAGAGGAGGGAAGGTGCAGTGCCGGCAGCAAAACATCACTGAAGGGTGCAACATTAATGCAGTGTAAGATTATGTTTCCTGCTTTGTCCGCTTCCTTTTTTGAGTGTGTCACTTTGTGTATGTGATAAACAGTATGACTCCTTGAACTTGGCAGACCTTTTGTTTATTCAGGATAACTCACTTCACAGTTTTTGTTTCCAAGTTCCCAACCCCTCCTGTTTTTACCAGACTTTCTCACGACAATTTGACTCAGTTTCCAAAGTGATATGACAGGAGCTGAAGTTGACTCACTTCCAAAGAGTTTTGAAAGTGGAGAATGATATCCTTCATTACTGCTAAGTATCTCGTTGACAACTTTTCGTTGTGTCTGTTTCTTTTCAAGTATTCTAAAGTGGAAACGTCGCCATGTGTGTGTGGACCCGACACCTCACAAGATGCGGAGACTTCTTGCAAATTTGTGGTAACATACACATTGACACACACAGCTGATTAACAATGCACAACAGTGACAAAAACCCTTCTGGAACTCTTACTATCTTAGCTTTCCATTTTATATGTACCAACCCATCAACACATAATACATAATGTTACCAGGTGGTCATCAAACTGACCCCCCCTCAAACACAGATTGTTCAATCACAGCTTTGCAACCGTAACTAGGCACTGCAGGCCTGTCGAGCTTTGAATGTCTAAGCTTGCATGGGGCTGTATAAGAGCGATATTCTGCATTGTAAGAGGTTGGAGGGTGGTGCCTTTTTTAGATCCAAAAGTAAAAACACAAGGCAAAAAGAAAACATTCAGCTGAAAGGCAGAGGTTTGTCACTGAGCTCACCGAGGCCAAACAGGAGGTGAAAGATGTCAACATAGAACTCCAGAATGAGAAAGTCTTGAGGGTCCTGGCAGAGACAGAAAAAACTGAGGCTGTCATTCAGCAACTGGAGGACATGCAGAGGGTCTCTGAGGAGCGTTCAGCTGACAGAAGGCTGCTTTCAGCTGAGCTCAAATCTGAGAAAACTATACAGGATCAACTTTGCCATGATATCCTGAACCTGCAGCAAAGAGAGAAAACGACTTGAGGAACCAGGCAGAGATTGAAAACCTCAAAGACTTTGAGATCCAGAAGGCCTTTTGTAAAGAGTTAAACCGACAGCTCCAGAAAGAGAAGAAAGTGAGGGTGGAGGCAGAGAGCAGCAAACTGGAGGCCGTTAAAATTAGGGAGGTGTTTTTCCAAAGATTGGAGGAGGCCCGAATGCTCACAGAGAAGCTTTCAGCTGAAAGCCAGATGCTCGCTGACAAGCTGAAAAAGAAGGACAAGAAGCAGGAAGCCCTTGTTAGATACATCGTGGAGCTCACTCAGATGCTAGATAAAGAAATGGTTTTGAGGGTCCAGACAGAGACCTACGAACTGGAGGCCACTGAGATTGTGGAGGCTCTCCAAAAGAGGATCAAAGGATGTCGAAGGAGTCCTCGTCCTCTGCCAGGACGAGGACTTCCTGCTGCAACAGGAGGAGCTTTTCTGTTCATATCAGAAGCAGAGGGAGGAGAAGAGCTGCCCCCGAGCACCAATCAGCCCTCACTCAGTTTATGCACACATTTACACATGTATTTTCTCAAATAAAACATATGAGATGAAACAAGCATCTGTAGGGTTTCATTTTGGAAGGGAAGTAGATTATAACTGGAACTACAGGAACCGATTGTTACTTCCAAGGCCAAGGATCATGAACTGACTAGATACTTTCATTTGTGGGGTTACAGGTCACGTAAAAAAGCCCTGTTCATGACTAACACATCCACTGTACAGTATTTTTCCACTGTGCGGAAGCTAGTCCTAAATGCTATCAGAGTTTAGCATAACGTTAGCAAAACACATCGGTTAGTTGGTTAGCAGCTTTAGTCAGTCTTTTATCAAATGCACATTAAAGACCCCTTTAACAAGGTTCCCCTTTTTATAATACAGGTTGGCACAAAACATGCAAAAACCAACAAGCATGGCTCAAAGACAGTTAGGTAAGAGCAACGTCCAATATCTTTAATCCAAAAAACAGGCAGAGGTCAAAACCAAGCAGGCAAACAAAGTTTAACCAGGTGAGAAAAGAAAGAATCAATGTCCAGGAAATCAGGCAGGTAGGATTAGGTGTCAGGTAACAGGAAACAAGAATGCTGGAATGCCCCAGCTCAATGCAAAAGACAATGTGGGAAAGGACTAGTGGAAATGGGCAGGTATTTATGCTACTGAGGTACTGAGGTGGAGCAGGTTAAGGTGGAAAATCTGGCGAGGAAGGGGTTATCGGAGGGCAGGAGGAAGTGGCTGGGTCTGAAACAACAAGAAAGTTAGTGACAGGGAAAAACCAGTTATAAAGAATTAATGAAAGAATGAATGATCAGGAAGGTTCTCATGACACAAAGACAGCATTTTCAACCGACTCATTGAGCTAACGTTAGCATAATTAGCTAGATTGCAGCTGTAGCTAGCTAGCCGAACTCTGCTCAGTTGTCATTTCAGCTGGTTACCGGCCACAAGTGAGAAGAATGCTTTTGTCTGCCTCTGTCTAAAATTAAGGACCAGTTGTTTCAAAAATGACAAAGAATTTCAAGTGGTAAATCTGCCACCGTTATCATCGTAAACTGCGTGTCATGCGTGAAAAGAAAGCTTGCCTGGAAAAGCAACAGTAAGGGGTCACGGGCCTTATCTAAGGGTCAGTTACAGTCTGGTGTGGGTGGGTAGTAATTTACTTAGATAAAATTAAATAAATGAAAACACAAATTTGAGTGGTGTTTTCCTATCTACAGACAAGCTTGGGAACTAAAAAAGTAGATGTAAAAATCTACCTGTGCAGAAGATGTTCAAAATAACAAGCTTAAAAAAACAAAACATATTTTCATTGTCTGTTGTTTCTACTCTTAACCTGATACACTTTATCATCTTTATCCCTTAAGTACACACAAAAACATGTAATAATAAACTGTATAATGTGATCCTCATTCTTTCACTGTGAAGTAATGCAGACACATCCGTTTTGTGTTTCTATGTTGCAGCAACAGAAAAGCCTGTAGGGGAGAGAGAAACCCCAGATGCCAACAGAGGAGGAGGATGACCAAAACCTGAACACCCTGACCACAAACTGCAGACAACCAATCTCTGTCACTGTTAATACTTGTCTTCTGTTACTGAAACTGAAGAGTCTCTATGAAATAATATCTCTGTCAAAAACCATATGTATTACAAAAGGTATTTGTTACAACTCTCTTTTAGTAAAGGGAATAATCTTTCCTTGACATATGCTACCTGCTAATGTTAATGCTGGATTTTAATAATAAGGTGAGGAGTTTTCACATAAATAGGTGTGCAGAGTCTCTTTTCATGATCCTGTGTGGCTGATAAGTATCGACACAGTTGTTCTGCAGACATCTTAGTTTTTGACATCTGACATATATATATATATATATATATATATATATATATATGAAACTAATGACATTCCCTTCATCCGCAGCTGTACTTTGTGTTTAGCTCTAATTAGCAAACGTTAGCATGCTAAAACTGAACTAAGATGGTGGCGATAGTGAACAGACCTGCTAAACATCAGCATGGTAACATTGTCACTGTGAGAATGTTAACATGACCGCTGTGCCTAAATGCAGTCTCACAGAGCCGCTAGTATGGCTGTAGACTCTTAGACACTTTCCCTTCTAAGATTAATAAAATACCACAGTATTAGTAACCCACTGGAATGTACTATCTGAAGGCTGACTGCCACAGATAGGGGTAACAGGTAAAACTGGATGGAGTCATTTCACCCAACAGGTGGCTCGCTTACAGTTGCAACTGACAGGCAGCCAGATCAGGTAATAAAATTCAGACCTAAAAGGAAATGACAGGTAGGTAGGAGGCCATACACAGGCAGACAAACAGGTTTGAGGCAGGTAAAAAGACATCAATGTAGAATACACTCAGGCATGTAGGCAACATAGACTCTGGCAAACAGCAGTAAAATGAGCTGTGTGTAAACTACCAGCAAGATACCATAGTCTCTTTAATATCTCTGGAAGAATATTTGAAGGCCTCTCTATTGGCCTAAAGAGTATTTTAAAAGGCCAAAAAAATTTAAATGAGAAATGGCAGAAGCATCTGCTTTGGCATGTATTGAGAATATACTCTAGGTGTATGTCACAACATGGAAAATGACCTCAAAGGTGAAAAAATTGTGCCATGTTTAATTTCGTCCTCAACTAGGGTGCACAATGTGTGCGAATATCCGACTAGTAAGAGTTGACGCCAAAGCAAAGCGGGCAACCATTTCATTATTTCCAGGTTTATTGGAGTTGTAAAGCAATCATGAAACAGACAAGCACATACATATGACAGTTGGAATAAAAAAGACATTTAAATACAGGTACACACACAGAAGAGAGGTGTTACTTCATTAAGAGTATAAAGGAAATCTTACACAACTAATAAATAACATGCGTACAAAAGTAAAGGCAGTGACGTGGTGGCAGTCATGATGTGTGTGCATGTTTCAATGAATTATCTCAACGTGGCTACATTATTTTTTATGTTACAAAAATTCAAGGCATTAGGCTTTTAGCTGAAACGTGTTTGACTTCCACACAACAGAGATCTCCAGTCGTATGTGGAAGATTGTCAGTGCACAGTTTTGGAATAATTATCCAGTAAATGATGAAAGGATTCAACGTGAAACTACAACTGTTTGAGGCATTTTTTCCTGTTTTGTAAAACAAGGGGACCGACCCAAAAGGAAGACTGACAGATAGATCAGTCTAAAGGTCTTGGACACCATACAAGTGGTTTAAGTGGAAATGGAATTTGTGTACAATATATATTACTGATGATACGTTACATTACAGATCGTGAGTTTGTGATAGACGTTGTAGTTGCTGTGCTTGGATTCAGAAACTAGTGAATCCACTCCTGCAGCATAATTAACTTTAGGCTTCCCATCTGTCTGCTCAGTGTGAGGAAGAAGAGAGCAGTTCGGACCAATGGAAGAACAAGAGAAGGGCACTCTAATTCAAGTTCAACAGAGTCACGTGTGAGGAGTAAGACGGAAGCAATGCGACCATATTTTGGCAAAAGTATGACTGTGTAAAATATGTTGAAAATTTGAATGGACACCACTGAACAGACTGCTACAGGAGCAGTTTGAAAGGTTTTTATGGACATTTTGATTCCTTTTTTTTCCCAGAGAAAACCTGCAATCTCTGTTAAGAATCAGACCATCAACCTTTTTAGGTCTACATGGACGGTTTTATACTCAAAAGATTCTGAGATTCTGGATGGAGTATCACTGTGTTTGCTAAGATGCATTTCTCTTTCAAACTTCTCCAGCACATTGTGGCACACATACACATTTAAATGCACATACAGATACAGTACATACAGTAGTGCCTGCACTAAGGCACTTTGGTCTGGTCAAGTGTGACACCGTATGGAGATGTACAGTCAAACAAGGATTCAGTCAGTCCTGTACTGTACATAACAACGCAGAGACTACAACATGAAAAGGCACCGTGGAGAGACAGTAAGGAGAGATGGCCATGCAGATGTGTGCGTGTTTCTGCCAAACAAGAGTCCTCCAGAGTTGTAGTCCGCGTATCCCATCATGCATCCGAGCGTTCATCGCTCCTCAGCCTCTCTCGCTCTCGGTGCCGCTGGATGGCCCGCCAGATGCGGCAGAGGACTCCGCCCCTAAAGGAAAGAAGGGTCAATCATGATCGATGATGTATGATGGCGTTACATTTTTGTGGAGTAAAAGAGAGAACAAACCTTTGGCGTCTTTTAGACAGGAAGACCTACTTAAGCTGCTCCTGGAAGCTGATTTAAATTCATATTATCTGTCTTATTTCATCTTATCTTATTCTTTTTTTTTTTTTTGACTAAAATACTTCATCAGTTCCATGAAAAAAGGCCTCTGTCATCACCAATTTGGTTGCATCACTGGTGAGCATGAGACAGTGTGAGGACTTGAAATTGATTAAGGCTTCTTGTGTCACAAACAATACAAATACAAAAGTCTCACGAGGAAAGCCAGCATGCAGCTGATCATCAATTTGGTCAACAGACTGAAAACTCAAACACGTCTGATGGCACAACAACACGCAAAGAAACGCCATGAAACAGGTTTTTTCATGCCAACATCTGTCATGTTTTTTGTTGAGTTAGCATTTTGTGGTTTCCTCTCTTGACGCTGTGAATTCTGGACAGTTTCTTTTACAAACCTGTGCAGGTCTGCAGCCTCGCTAAAAATCTGCAAGGTGTGCTACAATAAAAGCAGATCCCTTAAGCACCTGCTGATTTTGCAGTGAGATAGCCTGAAGCCTTCTAGACTTAGAAGATTGTGCCTCAAAATCCATGAGACCATGAGTCTGGCCACTAAGATTTAACCTCTCCAAAATGGCTACTTGGTAAACCATGGGAGGTAAATGTCAAGGAGACAACAATGCATCTTAAAACCTGTAGATTGTGTACATATGTGCACATAAAAAAGTTTTAAAGAATAATAACACTGACGAAGGCTTGCTATTTTTTACCTCTGCTTTTTTAATACATGAGAGAGTAGATACCGTAGACGTAGACAGTGGAGGTCATCTTTGGTAACGTCATTGAGAACATCAGTCAGTGTGTATTCCTCCAGCACAAACTAGAATACAACACACACAGCCATCAGTTTAAAACCACACATAACACATTGTGCTCTGGTGGTGCGTCCAACAGATACTCAACCTTATCTATGGTGTCAGAGTCCGCCCCCTGCTCTTTCAGCCAATCAGTGAGCTGCTTGTCCGGCTCGTGGTCCGCTGGGATATGGAAGATGGAGGGAGGCGAGATGTCTGTAAAAAAAAAATTAGAGTTAGAGAGGAAGAGAAGCGCAAACATTATCAATCAATAAGTCAATCAGTGTGTTTACCTGGTGGTCTGTGTCTGACTCTGACCAGCTCCAGGTCGTGTGTTCTCTGCTGCAGTGTGGCCTTCAGGACCTGCTGGTACTCCTTCTCCTTTTGCAGCAGCTCCTCCAGCAGCCTGCAGGGGGCACCACAGCGACAGTGACAGTCTGTTATAATAAGCACTAGATCTCACAGGCATACCAGCATGGAGGGCTGGGATAGACAGCAGCTGAATAGAGTAGAAAGCTATCAAAAAGATAGAAACTGTTCTGTTCATCAGACTTATGTAGGAATTTTCACACGCAAATGCCCTACATGTCAAACAAGCTAACTGGCTAATTAAACATCCTGTAAGGATAAAAGAAAAAAAAACACAAAAATCTCCAACAACAGACGGAGAATAATGTTTCAGCTTTTAGGGGTGTCATTTTGAACGTGATGCTTCACAACAGTTTGTAGCTTTGAGTCCCTGTTAATAGAAAAAGTAGAGCTGCAGATTAATAATGGATACAAATATCCACTTCTACATACATAACTGGAACATACATTATGAGTAAAACATCTAGGAAGATTATAGAGAGCAGATAGAGGCTGGAAAGTGTACTTGAATGTCCTCAAGAATAAGCATTATTACATGATTTGCATACCTTTATATTTCTATGTTGCTCTATCTTTCTGTTGTAGTCTATGTTCTGTGTCTGAGGAACACTTCGAAAACAAAATGGTTAAGTTCAAAGGGCTTAAAATAAAGTATAATTAATGTATTTTTGTTTAGAGACACTTAAGTAATCATTCAAAAGTAGCTCATGTGAAGACTGAAAAAAACTCTCCAGTTTATCCAATTCTCTCCAAATCAGTGATCATCTTTACTTTATCACAAAGCTTTCTCTCAGTTTGCCATGTGAGGAAAAAAAGAGCCGACTTAAATATAACATCCTCGTGATTGCAGCCGGCCCTGTTAATCTTCCAGGTACAAAACTGAAATCTGACCTCTTCCGCATGTCCAAACAGAAGCAAATGTTTGCAGTGAAAATGTAATAAACTGTTTAGGTAAGGGGAGTGCTAAATACATTCACTGAAGTGATGATGTGAGACACCGCTGGCATTGTTAACTGACAGGTGTGACCCGACAAACAGGATGACTATTGCTCAATAGCAGAGCATGAGGACCATCTCCATACATGCAATGTTCATATAGCTTCACCACAGTTCTCCATACACATGGATATAACAAGAAAAAACTAAACAAAACAAAAAAACATTCTGTCTTTCAACATTAAGTCTAAGCAAAATATATGCTTTTAGAATATACTCAAAAAAGTCAGTCAATTACAGTATTAAGCCTACTTTTTATTAGCCTGAATAAAGCTTCAAAACTCGTACAACCAGGAAATAAAACTGAACATTTCACAATAGACACCATGACGTGCATCCTTATTGACACATGGAAACAAGGAAGAAAGATCAAAGGCACTCTTGAGTCCTGGGCATAATCAAGAGAGTTCAGTAACGCATGGCTGGCAAACAATGTGTTTTAGCTAAAAGCCATCATCAGGGTACTGAGGTGAAAAAACAAACACAGACACTTGAGTGGAAAAATGCCTGATACATAATACAAGTGTGTGGATGTAATGCAAGAGCAAGACGGGGCTACAAATGAATTTTAAATTCAACCAACCTACAGAAAATAGATTTCGAGAGACCTCCCGAGATACAACTGTTCTACAACTCCCTTTTTACAAACAAATATTCCTCGCTTATAGCATATTTATGTAATATATATATGCAATTTTCTCCTTTAGTTTCTGTTTATTCCTGCCAACATAAAAACTGCAGGGACATTCCAGACAGTAAACAAGAAAACAAGAAACATTTCTTGATTGTTGCCTTATTGTTTGGGTTGGCAAGACAAAACACATAGTCTTGAAATCTGCAAGTAATAATGAAGAAAGTAACTACCTCCGACTGTTGGGGCCTGTTTCCAACTCATGATAGGCCACTCTTTAACAAGACTGAGAGTCTACAGCCATGCTAGAGGCTCTTTGAGGCTGTACTTAGGCCCTTACTACTACTACTACTACTACTACTGCTTAGGGTTAAGCCTGTTAGCATGCTAACATTTGCTAATTAGCACTGAGTGTGAACTACAGCTGAGGCCGGTGGGAATGTCAGGTATTTGGTCACAAACCAAAGTACTGGACAAATTAAAACTTTGACCAGATGATGGCGCAAGATGAAATCACAGGATCACCAGAGTTATTACAGTTCATCCTGAGGGGAACATGAATATCTGTACCAGCTTTCATGGCAATCCACACTATAGATGTTGAGACATTCCACTCAAAACCACAAATGTCAAGCTAATGGTGGTGCTAGAGTCAAAAATCGCCACAGTCACTACGGTTCATTGTCTGGGGATCATCAATGTCTACACAGAATTTCATTACAATATGTCCAGTAGTTCTCAGGATATTTCAGTCTGGATCAAAGTGGTGGACCAAAATATTCTTAGTAGCAGTGATGCACATTTCTGTGGCTTCAGTATTGAAACAAGTGAGATAGATAGTTTTATCACTAACGGCAGGATTTTTAAAAATCTTTCCCAGCAGCTCTGTCAGAAACAGAAATCTGTCAACTGATTTCAAATCAGAATCTAAGCAACATATTCTCAAATGTAAGAACTGGCCTTATGTTGTCTTAAAGTTTTCTAACCCTAACCCAGCTGTCTGCTTTAAGTGTTGCAATTAGTCGTTTTTGCTGAGACATTTTAACAATAATTTGTCCAAAGTATAAATGCAGAAAGCCTTTTCGTTTGTGCAGGACATTAACATCACCTTTTCTAAATGTTGAATAATCTCTATGAGCTTTTGTATTGTACTGTATCATGGTCCCACTTGTGTTTTTCGTGTTGTCTTTATTGCCATAATGCTGTTTTATGCAGCTGTCTTTGCCAGACATGTAACTTCAGTGAGACTTTTATCTGGTTAAAAAAACATTACATTTTTTCAGTTTTTCATTATTACTGATAACGTTTAGATATTATATTAGTGGTTAAATATAGTAAAGGTCAGGTAAGGTTTTACTGTGGAGGTTTTTCACTTTGACTTAACTGCCATCCACTGTTACGGCTGCGCTGTGTGTCGTCACCCTGTGGGATTTAGTGACAAACATCCATCACAAGCAGCCCTGGAGGTATTGCATTCGAGACATGCTTGAGTGTGAGTGTTTTCAGGTTTGGGTGTATGTCTTGTGCTTGCAGGTGCATATTCTCTCCGTCTCTTCCACCTCGAGTCACATGAGTAATGACGAGTGGAAATTATGTGTGTGTGTGTATGTGTTTGTAGGTCGGAAAATACTGTACATGTGGAAATATTTGAATAGCACTGTCTCACCGCACGTTAACCACATCAAAGGAAAGCCAACTGCACCATACAACTTTATTGACATTTTCACTTTGGGTTTGTGTCAAAGACTAAGACAGCTTGTATTATTTCACATACTTTTAGCTTAATGTGCTGCTCAGTCTGTATGTGTGTGTTCGCATGTACCTATTGGTCTCCTGTTTGAGCCGCCCCAGCTGTGCACCCAGTTGATAATGCGAGCGCAGATGCTCCTGGGAGTGGGTGGAGTTTAACGTGCTGGCCACGGAGTGGACGGGGTCGGCTGTCGTCCCAGAGTCGTCGGCTTGAGGAGCCAAAACAGGACAAAACTCTGCTTCCTCTTCATCCACTTCGTCTTCCTTCTCTGCTCCCTCGCACTCTGACGCCGGGCCAAAGTGGGTCTGCAGCTCTGTAGGTGAGAGGTTAAAGGTCAAAGGCATGTGTGGTAAGTAGTAAAGTTTAGTTGCAAACATGCAGATAAAAGACAGAAAGTTGTGAGATCCAAAACTTTGCGATGGCGGTAAAAGCTCAGGCCAGGCTGACAGACCTGGTATGAGGATGGTGATTGCAGCCTGCACAGCTCGGCGGATGATGTTATCCATAGCAAACATCCAGTGGGGTTTAATGTGATGGTTCCTCAGGACTTTGTTTACCTGAAAAACACAAACACAAAGAAACAAGGACAGATATTCAGACCTTAGATGATACTCCTGACCTGAAATGACACACTCATCAGAGTTAATTTCTCTGGATAAGTCAAATTAGCTCCATTGCATGGGATCGTATGTCACAATTTAGACAAATTGGGGGGAAAATGTTTATCATTTTTGTTCAGAAAATCTGAAACATATTTTTCCTAACACCAAAAATTAAAATTGTAGGACAATTGTCCTATAATTTCGTCTGTATCTTTTTGAATGAAACTGAACCATTCTGATTGGTTTGGGTTATAGTAAGTCCTTTGTTCGAACATTTTCAGATTGATAGATAAAAAAGAAAAGAAAATGTTTGGTAAGTTATAAGAATTCCAGATTGGATAAACTAATCAGAAAATTTATATTTACACTTAATAGTGATTCATTTATTGGTGTTTAAAAGGTTCCTCATTCATAATCAGATAAAATCAGAACAAAATTCTAAGCCAAATTAATTTCACAACTTTTACTGAAATATTGCCTTTCTACAGTAAAAAAGTATCCACTTAACTTTTAATGACGTTAACAATGTTGTTTTTAATTACATATGCTTATATTAGCTATTTGTATCATTACAATGATAAATAAGCTTATTGTTTATATGTTAAATGACAACAAAATCTTTGCACTACACCTTTTATGGGGTCTTTTAACATGCACCCAGTGTACCACAGCTGCACTGTGTAGCTGTACTGTAACATGCGAACACCACTTAATCAGGCCAAATCCCTTGTATAACAGCTTGCATATACTGTATGAGCTTGTATGGGAATTTTCCAGCTGTGTGTGTGTTTGTGTGCTGACCGAGTCCTGGAAGCCAAAGAGCACCAGCTGTATCTGGTTGATGGAGGTGGAGTCAAAGTCCAGGTCCAGCTTGAGCTTGGAGATGGTGGCCGCCATGACGCGCCTCTCTGGGGAATGGATGAAGTCTCGAAGGATGCAGATGATCTGCTTGATGTGTTCGACGGACAGCTGGAGCTCTTCGCTGCCCTATACATACACATACACGAATACACACACACACACACTTACATACAGAAGCTTACTGAGCCCATAAGTATAAATGTCCCAGAATTATGTAACTGAATGGGTTTACACATTTTTAGAGAATTTCCAGAAACATAAAGACACTGCACAGCAAGCATAAAGATAAACTCTCAGGTACAACTAATACTACAAATTTAAAGCCTCTTGAATGAAAATTTAAAATCAAAGCACTTATTTGTAGGATTTGCGCGCCCCCCAGTGGTAGTATCAGAAACGACACTGTGGCAGACAGCAATGCAGGCTCCTTTTCTTACATGCCAAGTTTTACATGAAAAGGTCCTGTGATTGGAAGTACAGTGTACCAATGTGTTAGAAAGCCCAGCTGAATTGATGCCATAATAAATGTGACCTTTCAGAAAGTGCATGTGTACATGAACATAAACCTGAGCCTCATGCAATCCACCTGATTTTTATTTTTTTACTTTGGAAAATCTGCTCTTGTGCGATCTTTAAAATTTATCCGTTACTGAGCTAAATGGAGAAGTGCACTAAAAGCTTCCATACGTTTTCATGAAAAGCACCTTTTCTATCACTTTTTTAACTTTTAATGAACATAATTATCTGAAAAATTGGTTATTTGTGGAATTGCAGATTACAGCATTATAGAGACAGAAAATGGGTGTTGCTTTCATTCCTTCGTTGCACATTCCCGTGTCAGGTCTGTGGGAGGGGGGGTAATGGTATGCCAGCGTATTATTTTTGGTATTACCACCAGGAGTTGCCAGTGTCAGAATTCTTCTAACCGTATGCAAAGGAAGAAGACTATTTACAGATTTAGTTACTTAATTAATTTAGCTTGTTAATTTATTTATTTTATGAATCTGGCTCCTGGTGTGAACAGGAGCAGTCACATCATTGTTTGGGGGATTTAATAAGCAGCTCCCCTTTGTCACAAACACACCTGGATGTGGTTCTCCTTGAGGTTGGAGATGACCTGCGCCTGGTCGTCATTGAGGACCTTGAACAGAATGGCCCGTCTCTCGCTGTCCTTCTTCAGCAGGAACAGACCACCGTCCCTGTCCTCAGGTGAGGGGGGGGCACTGCGGTCCTCCGACACCGAACCCTCATCTGGCACACTGCAACACACACACACACACACACAGAGTGATCTCACTGCAATATAAAATAACACATGGAGTATGCAACTGATTTACAGCTGCGTGACGCGCCGTCCAGTTTATTTACAGATACAAGCCTCTCCTGGCTACTATGTGTGCCCAGGAAAGTGCAGAGACAGCATGAGTCAGCGTGGCTGGGCGTGCACGTAAGCACGCACACACGTGTGTCTGTGCACGTGCAGATGTGTGCTTGATGGTGCATGTGTGCTCAGCCACCAGCTGAAGCTCGTAAAGTTATCAGAGCTCATTATATTAGTGTTGTAAAAGGCAGCGGAGCGCACTGTGAGCACAATAAGGCCACCTGCCACCCAGACACACACTCTCATACACACACACACATTCACATCTTTTCACATGATCTGTACTGTCCCTCTGGGATTGTGTCACCAGTAACACATATTTTTAATATTGCAGTATGTAATACAATATTTCTGCATTCAGAATAAGCATGACTGTTACAAAAAGGCTAATCTGATGCCATCCAAGTTGAATTTGGCGGGTTAACATCAGTGTTGGAGTCAGTAAAGATCCTTTTTTATGCAAATTCAGCAAAGCTGGGACAAAACAAATGCAAGATATTTAAGAAATCTGAGCCCCACCTCTGAAGTTCGGATCTCAAAGTCCTGTAAAATCTATAAACCTGACCCAGCTCACGTGAACGAACTCCCACACAAACACACCTCAAGTAGCTGGAGTTGGGGGGTTTGAGCAGGTTCTCGGAGCCAGAGCTTTTCTTCTTCTGGAAGAAAACATCGTGTTTGGAGTCGCAGTCGGGGCTCACAGAGCCGTGTTCACTGCTGCTGCTCCCGGTGGCCTCGCACTGCAACTGCACCGGCAGGGAAACGTTGTGGATGTAGTCTGCAAAAACATCAGTTAAGAAAAGTCAGTTTTTTTTGTTTTTTTTTACAAGTGAATTGGATAATCTGATAATGATAGGTCAACTCAATGAAGCTTAGCAATATTTAAATCATGAAGACATTCTTTCATGCTTGCTCCATATATTTAGGTATTTAGATTTCACTTTTTACTTGAACCAATGAGATTTTGACACGACCTCCATGAGCCAATCATCTTTTTGCTGTCAAACTTTAAAATCTGTTGCCTTCTCCACTGCTGTCAGCTGTAATTTCAGTTGATTGATGCAACCCACTTCCATCCCATTCACCTCCAGTTTTCATCAGAACTAGCTGTCTAATTGGTCCATCCAGCTAGTCTTAATGTTCTTGTTCTTCCCCACCACCGGTGTCTGTATATATAGATGGACGACATGACAGCTAGCCAAAAGTGAAGCCAAAACATCTGGATCGCCCCCTGGTGGCTGGCTGCAGTATAGGTCAAAAATCCCACCTCCTCCAAACTGAAAAGTCAAAGTACACATCAAATACATTTTTCCCACAGATGGTTTCTGTCATTTTAGGTAGTTCTTATCACGCTGATGTGTGTGTTCAAGTGTTCGTTTTTCTGATAAGTTTGGTTTTAATTAGTTATTTGATGCTATAAAAACGGGGTGTCATGTCAAGATTGACAACTGTGAGTGTGCTGTGATTGGTTCAGGCGGGTGTATAGGCGGGAACTCGAGAACTCGAACCCGATCACTACTGCGCAGACTCCAAATGACGTCACCAACGCAAGATGGCAGCTCCCAAATCCGGGGTATTTAGGCTTCAATTTGTACAGTAGGAGGAAGTGGAGACGCGTCGTCCATCTTTATATACAGTCTATGGTCTAGACACATGGCGCCAAATTGCCAAAAAGACTCCACATGTATCTTTTCAAATTAAATCCATTTCCTAAGAACACTTTAAGCCCTTCTTTTAATTAATCTCTCTGGACTTAACTAAGTTTGGTGGCAAAGACAGTAAATGTCTCACTTCCTGTTAATGTTCTCTTAGAATATGTGTTAGTGTTACTATCGTTGTGGCAGTATGTCTTGCATATGCTGTCTAACTGTGCACCTTTTGTTTTTTGTCACTGTGCATAGGCGACCAAATTAGTTTCTCCTCTGAGGATTCATAAAGTTATATATTATTTATCTCTGGGAACATCCCATAGAAGTAGTTTATCTGTGTTAACCTGATGGTTTGAAGGCGATCTTGCTCTTCTTGCCCTTGGTGTTGTGTCTGACAAAAGTGTCTCTGAGGAGGTCCGAGGCGATGGCTCTCTTGTGAGGGTCCGGCTCAAAGCAGCGCAGAATAAACGACTTGGCCTCCAATGACAAGGACTCTGGGATTTCTGGGTGGATCTTAAACATGCCCACCTGTAACATAAAACCACAGAGACGCACAAAACTGAACGCAGTTACTCAAAAGAATCATGGCCTGGAAATCTGTTTAAGGACTCGCTAAGAGAAAGTTTAGTTTCCTTTCTCCAGTTTTTCTAATAAAAGATTTAAGATACCTCTTTTCTACAACATCCCTCAACTAGAGGCAAATACATGTACACAGACTCAATACCTACCTTAAACATGGCCGCCTGTGGCTCTCCCAGCTCATGAAATGGCGGTTTCCCGGTGGCCATTTCTATAATGGTACATCCCAGGGACCAGATGTCAGCTGGGGCCCCGTACCCTCGAGGGCCCTTATCAATGATTTCTGGAGCCATGTACTGCAGAGTACCTGCACACAGAGAGGCGGATAGTAACCCGGAACAACATTATCTAAAAGGTAAAGAGAGGCAATCAAGTCAATTAGGATCAGTGTCGACAAATCTTTGCTCGACTCACAAACTGAAACTGAGATTTTGAAATGAACGTTTCTGGGCCGGCGGCAAAAGCTGGAGCTTGTCTTATCTAAAAGTTTATTACAGGTTTAACTTCACTGGATGTCTTAATCTGAAAAGAACAAATCTGCAATTAGCGTTTTAAAGGTTTCGCTTTTGAACTTGTACTTACCATTTGTTTTTGAAATCCAGACATTTAGGCAAAGTGGCTTTGTACATAAATTGGAGTGGAAAATATAAATTTGCTATAAAAATTCAACATTATAGGTCATTTTAATGACTGAAAAAAGATTGAAGACATGAGATTAGAGCTATTTTAGTCCCAAAAAGTGAGTTCAGAAAATTTGCTGATTCTGTTTTACAAGTATTTTGTCTGCAGTCAGAAATTCCGAGATTTGGCATTTGCGGTCTGCTCTAAATGCTGATGTGAACAGTGACAGACAGAGCAAGCAATAAAAAGAGAGAGTCGGAGGAGAGAGAGGGAAGCAGCAGAGGAGAAACAGATAAGGACACACACACACACACATACACACACCTGCTAATGAAAGGTAAACACCCTTCTGCCTCTGTTTGATTAGCTAACTTAATTACACACCTCGCTGGCCACTGGAGAAGGCCAGATGGCCAATGAATGTGCATGTTTGTATGTGTGCACACGCGCATTCGTACACGCTCGTGTCTCCATAGAGGCTGAGTCTGATAGTGGCTCTTGACATTTTGAGGGTCATTTGATATTTACACTCATCGTCTGCAGCATTTCTATGACTCCATTTATGCAGTGCAGACTGAATAACTGTCCTGTGATGTGCGCAGTTTCTTCCTCTCTAAGCCATTACTGGAGCGGTTTATCTGTTTTGTTTCAGACAAGTTGTTTTGTAAAGTTTCATGTGGTGGCATACAGTGCTGTTTTTGTGATAATTTATGTTGATATTATGTTAAAAAAGGAGAAAGATTTTATATTTCTAATGTCAATAATTTGTCTTAAAACCACAGATTTATTAGACGTTCACACCTGGAAGTCCCTCAGTAGAAAACATTTCCATTGTTACATTGCTCCATGGATGTACCATCATGAAATCCTTACATTTCTATTTAAAAATGTAATCTGGGGATTTTGGGACCTGCCAGTTACAAATAAACTACATATATGTTTTGTGTACAACATATTAGCAGGACACCAACAGAATTTATTGTAGTAAGAAGTCAGCAAGTTACCGGTGAACGTCTCTGTGCACGGGTTGACTCCCGCCAACCGCTTAGAGGTACCAAAGTCTGAGATCTTCAAGACACCACTGTAGGTATTCACCAACACATTATCACCCTAAAGGAGAAACAGACAGACAGAGAGAAAGCGTGTTATTTACGGTAAGGTGGGCACACAAAGTTAACCCTCATTTTTCACTTGATCGAATCACAGATTGTGTTGTAAGAAGGTCTTGTTCGACGTGCTCCCTCGTACCTTGATATCTCGGTGGACGATCTGGTTCTCATGCAGGTACCGGAGCCCCTCCAGGATCTGTCTGGTGTAGAAGATTATCGTCGCCTCCTTCAGCGGGCCCCACTTAGACCGCAGCAACGCAGACAGGCTTCCTGGAGAAAGGAGAGAAGGAGTGTCCAAAACCTATCATGAAATGGGAAGACGACCAAGCAGTTAGAGAGACCGCCCAGCAACCGAGAGGTCACAAGCATCGATCTCTGAAATAGACAATTTGTCCATCATTAGATCTGAGGTGTGTTTTAGCTTCTTTAACAAGAATATCAGCCTACCTGCACAGGTTGAAATTATCAGTAAAGCACAAAGTAGACACAGTATTTATGATTTTGTTCTGGTGTTTTTTCTCACCTATATTGATAGTGAGTTTCTAAGGCTTGAAGGTTTTCCAAACAAAAACTAGTCCTAGTTCACACAAATTGTTTTAGCATCTTTCTCTCTTGTATAAACACACCTCCAGGCACTTGTTCCATGAAGATCTTGATGTATCCGTTCTCAGAGACCGAGCCCAAATACTGAACAATGTTCCTGTGCTTCAGGTACTTGTGAAGGGCAATCTCTTCATGAAGGGGCTGCGAATACCTGATTCACAGAGAGAGAGAAAGAACCAAAGAGAAATACGTTTTCCGCTTTATTTACCCAGATAAATTTACAGCATCAGCCTGCTTCACGTTCGTATATTATCTGCTGTCAAAAACACATTTGCAGACAAACTGCAGAGAAAAATGGTGCTGTTTATCTCGACAAACCAACTCCTAATAATCACATAACGGTAGTGGATGGAAACGCGCATTCATTTGATTTTTCTTTTGCCGAATTTCTCAAAATTTGGTTAAAATTTGTGCCACATTTGGATGGAAACCTGGCAACTGTAATAATTTACATTTTCCTGCAACTTTTTGAATGTAGAACGGGATACATTTTAATCAGGGTCCCTACAGGTCATCACCTTCCTACACAAGCACACACACAAACACACCTACCTGCTGTCTCTCTCAGGGATCTCTTTGATGGCGATTCGGACCTGGTTGCTGAGGTCTCTCCCAGCATACACCACTCCGTAGGTGCCCCGCCCCAATACCACCCTGTCCCCTGTCTCATTGGTGTCATACTCATACTGTAACATACACAGAAACACACATATTCTCAATCAAGTGGACCTATAAAGATATATATTTACTGTAAAATAATAAACACCCCCTGACCTCCAGTGTATCTCCGTCTCCTTCCCCCTCCAGCTCCACAGCATTCCCCGTACCATCAGATATCATCTCTTTCACCATGGAGCAGAACCTGCAACACACATGTACAAACAACCACACGCAGACGTTATAACATTATCACTTCTAAATCATGGCCATCAGGTCATGTTTCAGTACAATCGCACATACGTACTGTACGAACACAAACGCAGACAAACACACACACCTACACAGACACATCTAGAGGTGTGTGTCCTCACCGACCGCACTGTTCCTCAGTGGAGAAGTAGATCTGGAAGTCATCTGAGTTATCATGGACGTAGAGGAAGCAGCAACGCTCATCGAACTTACTGATACTGCAGACAGGAGAGTTAGAGTAAATGAAAGCTTAGTTCCTCTCTTTCTCTGTTATATTACATTTTTGTCACAATAAAAAAAAGTATATATCAACTTTAAATGTACTCTTAAACCAAAAGTTTTACTGTACGAGTGAAAACAGCCTGAACCAAACAACAAAAATTGGCGTTCATTTATTTTGCAAAGCAAAGCAGTGAATTCAATCTTGCATATAACTCTTGCATGAGCGAGCTCATCTGAGTAACATGTGTTAATATATAGGACTTTTCAATCCAAAATCAAGAGCAAAAATATTATAATAATTAACCCAAATAAACAGTGAAAAACATTTTTATTTTATTTTTTGGGGGGAATTTATCCACCAACTTTACATTCATACCTAATGCCTTTGATGGACATTGCAGTGAAGTTCCACTCATGGATCCCTTTCTGTAATGAAAGTGAATGACGTTTTTAATTTTCACATTGTTCACATTTGTGCAGAATGGTCACATATTCAACCAGGATAAAAAGCATTAGAACTCACTCAAAGTCTAATGATAAGGATAAGGATAAGGAACAGAAGGAGATAGAACAAGAGAAGCCAGGTTCACATCAAAAGGTAGCGCAAATCTTAACCAAAATTCCAG
This sequence comes from Macquaria ambigua, assembly GCA_008360985.2. Lineage (NCBI taxonomy): Eukaryota > Metazoa > Chordata > Actinopteri > Centrarchiformes > Percichthyidae > Macquaria > Macquaria ambigua. The sequence goes on along the minus strand of VMKM01003486.1, from coordinate 9,332 downwards.
AAAATCTGCAAAAGAAAATGCGAATTAATGCGCATTTCCATACATGATATGAATGTTAGGATGTTGATTTATCAAGAAAAACAGCTGGTGGCGCTAATTCTCCAGTTAAGTGCCATTAAACCATTGCATAAGAAAAGGAAACAACGAGATGATGTAATAAAAAGAGCGTGTGGAAAACCATGTAGAAGAGTGATGAAAATATGGCATTTATGTTTGTTTCATGTATTCATTTCAGGAATCTCATCGATCCACGCACATCTGATGTTTTCGTCAGATCTGCGAAAACATCTATTTTTTGTCTGCTTCATATACTTAATGATTTATTCTCTTTATTTTCTATATCTGTTTCCACTGCACTTTGTCGCATTTTGCACTTATAAATACACCAACTTTTCCACCTCAGCCAACCGTAAACATTTTTTTGTGATCCTTTTACTTGATTTTACAGCGTTTCCACGAAGGTTGGATGGAAATGCACTTAGTTACAGTTAATTGTCAATGGTGCAATGCAATGAAATGCTGCACTAAAAAGGAAGAGGGTTAAGTTCCCAAGAAGGCGATGTTTTTACCGTTTCGGCAGGAGAAACATGCCAGATGGAGACGTTCTTCTCTTCAGCCTCGTTGTTAATGGACACGTAGGAGGGCTGGTAAACCTTGGTTGGCTCCAGAATCAACACCTGTAACAGAAAGAGAAAAAGACAGACATGTTAGAATGTGTCTCTGAATATCTGATTGAACATGTTTGTGTATATGTGAGTTTGTACTGGAAACCGCAGTCGATTGGTGGTGCGCTGCGTGGCCTCCACGATGATGTCCATCCAGAAGTTGAGTCTCTCCCGCTGAGGAGAATGTTCCACCGTTTGTTTCTTAAACCTCTGGATCAGCTGCAGGTTCTGCACCACCGACCGCAAATACCTGGAAGAAAATACACATTAAACAAATCATAATCACTGTTTCCATTAAACTGAATGCAGAACACACAGACAAAAGGAACTGGAAAATAATACGCATGTTTTATGGAGCTAAATCTTAAACGCAACAGCAGCAAAGACCGAGAAGCATCTCTATTCCCATGATAATACACTCAATTTCCCCAAATTCTGGGTTATTATTTCGATTTTTGTGTCATGCTTACGGTAACTGAAAGGAAATAGGAACCGTTTTTGTTATGAAAAAGAGTAAATGGTAACACATTACACAAATAGTCAAAATTATGGATTTTTCTGAAGGGGGTTTGGCCAGCTAGCCATCATCAATGCCTCCTTTTAGTCCTCCTGTAGTCAACTGACTATAACACTGGCTAAAACGCAGCTGTTTTCATTAACATGTATTTCATTGATTTATTGAGTCTGTTTCTGACAGTGCACCAACATTACTGAATAGAAACGTTTTTGTAATGTCTTTACCAGAGAGGCGGCTTGAGTTTGAAGAGCTTCTCGGCAGCCTGAGTAGCTTTGGGGATGTCGTTAGCTAGCATGCTAACGGTGAAGAACTGGCCCACGTCCCAGTAGTTATTCATTTTCTCCAGGGAACCTTTGCGCCCCAGCAGACTGTTCAACCTCACACCTAAAACATCAGATTAAAAGTGTGAAAACATTGTAGATCCCTCATCAGTCATATCCTTTATTCATTTTTTTAAACCAAATACTATTTAGCGTACTTTAGACAGCAAAGGAGGACCAAACAAGTATTTTCCAGCAATCTCTGTATACTTAATTCTTCGGTTTTAGCCATATAGTAGTAGTTAGTAGTGTAGTAATAGTATAGTAGTAGTTGTATACGGTCTATCTTAGCATTACTGTAGTTCAATTCAAACAAAGCAGGCTTTGTAGCGTAGCTAGCTTGTTTTGTTCACATTTACTTCGGATGCTATTTGCTGCTTAGTTTGCAGTTACTGTATCAGTTAATTATTTAGCCTTTAAATTACTCTACTGAACCCAAAATACACAATTTCACCATGTGTTGATGCTCTGAATGTAAACTAAGTTTGGCACAGACGCGGCGGATGCAGTAAACAATGGACAATTGAGAATGTTGTATGGTTCCAGGTGTCCTGGCTCGACAATCAGTCAAAGGGGGTGTCAAGTTCAGGATCCTCTTACCTATTTTCCTCAGTTCAATGGAGCTCTCAAACTGTTGGCCAGCAACTATGAGGAGGACAGCCAGGTTGATACCAGAGTAGAGAGTTGGCTGCAGCTCAAAACCCTTTCTGTACCTGCAGGTGGGGTGACACACCGATCAATAAATGCATGTAATTAGATGCAGATCACATAGGTTAATTTAGGTAGCACGTGGACAGGATTCTCTGCATTTACTTTAAGCCAGACAGATGAGATATATTCATGAAAAAGCCATACGATTTGAGAGGGTGTGTGTGTGTTCTCACCACTGTATAGCGTTGTCCCTGTTTTTGGTGTCTTTGCAGTCCGAGTCCAGGAAGATGTCCTTGTATATCCGTCCACAAAGGCAGAACATGTCCGGCGCTGGATGTTCACACGACTGCAACACCTGCAGCATCACTCTGAGAGCCTGCTCCCTGTCACCGGGACTGTTCCTCCTGCACACATACAGATTTATAAATGTGTTGAACTACGTGGTTTTTATTTTATGGGATTATTTTATCTAACTGTACATACACAAGTAACAACACTGGTCTACAAAGGCAGAGAGCAGTAAAGAAGCAGTGAAGTTGAGAAAAGTTTTCCGGCTGGCCAGCGAACTGTTTAACAGATAGAAATGTTGTAATGCCTTTATGTTTGATTAGGCTGTTCATATTTATGGTATATTGAAATCAGTAATAAAATGCCCAATTTAATACATAAATATCATTATTAAATATGTGATTTAAAGATAGATTAACAACACCAAAAAGCACAAATTCCACTCAAGTCAAAAGCTGCGATGGCAGTTGCTACTCTGCTAATGCTAACGCTAGTTACCGTTAGCTGGAGTTTAACGTTAGCTGGGTTTTTTCTCCACCACTGCCTCATTTAGATTTATGGAATAATAAACTGAATTACAAAGATCTTAGTTTATCAAAATGGTTATTTTTCAATTAAAGTTACAGTACAGCTATACTTAAAAATAAGTAAAAAAAATAGATTTAGTTAAGCTGTAGCTAAGGGCTAGCTGTGACTGCCTCCCCAGCTAGCTTACACTTGCTTTATCTCTCTTGCTAGCTGTCTAGTTGTCTGTCTCTGTGACAATTTACATGCTGTTTTAACAAAAATTATACATTTCTATGGCATATTAATTTCCTTTATAGTAAAACAGATGCCACAAGTCTGGTCTTAACTAATATGTAGCTAGTTTCTGTGTTTTGGCTTTCTAATGCAGAATACAACTGGGGAAAATCAGTTCTGGCTTAAATGTAAAGGGAAACTTGTCCAAAATAGGCAGGAAAAAAACCCCCAACACCCGACTTCCTCCTTGTGGAATCAATAAAATGTATCTAAATCTGATCTTAAATGAGTTTCTACACCTATCTAATGCCTTGCAAAGGTTGTGTCCAAAGTAAAAAATGTTTAAAAAAAAATGTCAGTCAAAAGGGGAATGAAAGCCTGAAAAAAAATCCCTTTTAGTTAGGGGCTAAAATGTTTGGCAGTAAAAGCTTCCTTTGGCACGCTATGAATGGATTCTCCTCCAGGCCTGAGGTTGAATCCAGCTTCTGTACCTGTTGAGGGCGAAGGCATAGTGGAACTGGATCATGGGCTGGGTGGCCAGATCACAAGTCGGCAGCATCTCCAGAGTCTGCACCAGCTTCACCATGGCATCGTAGTCCTGGTGATCACATAGGGGGAAATTATTTCTTACCTTTCACTTGAATATGCATGTATGTGTTTAGCAAAAGGTACATTCTATACATATTTTTGATACATTTTTCTTGTTGTTAAATTAAGACCATGTTGTGTATTTGTACCTGTATGTCTCTGTAAGAAAACAACAGGTTCATGACGATGTCCTGGGTGAGGACCTCTGTGTTGTCGATTCGGAGTTTGATGCGAGAAAGCTCCTTAGCCAGTTCCTCTCCCTGGTACTTCTCTCTGGCCTTCCTGATGTCATTTAGCAGGGTGTCCTTAAAGGAAGCACTGCAGAAGACAGACAGATGAAAAATGTAAAAATCACAATGATGATATTGATAAGCACAAAGTCCTCACTTTGGCAACACCATGCTTGTCATCTGAAGCTTGAGAAAACTCACTGGAGTGCTATTGAGTATTGTATTTTTGACACTTTACCACTGCAACAAAAGAGCCACTGGTGCATCATTAAGGCTCATTGATGTTTTCAATCATACAAAAGATTAGTTTTAACCAATTGTCTCCCCACGCATTAAAAAAGGTAAAAAGACGCTATCACAGTAAATGATGTCCTCTTGGGATAAGTCAGCTCAGAAAATGTTTAATACAAGGTGAAGAGAAACATGGGAAGAAAACACACATAAGCTGCTGACAATGTGCCACATTCCCACTAAGTAAGTAAAGAAAATAAACTAAACTATGGTGATTCCAACAGGGTATTGATAGGTCTTGAAAAGTGCTTCAGTTTCCTCAAAAAAGACCTAAATTTCATTTACAACAGTCTTAAATGTTTACTCTTGCCTGCCATATTTTGTATCTGATTGTGGGTTTTCAGTTGACGTCTTACATCAATAAACTAAAAGTGGGATTGTTGCGACAGTGGATTGTGCACACAGGAGGCTGTTCAATCCTTTTTTTGTGGAGTTTCAATCAGACCTGTAGCAAACACTGTTATTACTGCTAGCTACAGTAGCTAGAAAGCTAATCGTCTCATAATGGGCGTGTCGATTTTAGCAAAAACTTGAATGAACTTAAAGTGATTAATCATTTTCTGTTCATGGGAATTATGCTTAGATGTGTCTCACCAGGATGTGACGTGGATGTCCTTCAGCAGGCTGGTGAAGCGATCAGTCAGGGGGACGCAGAGCGGCCCCAGCAGGTTGTCCCAGCTGGGCTGCATGTACTCACTTGCCCTGCGCTGGGCGTCACTCTCACAGCACATATACTCATGGTTAGGAGTCACTATGTAGGGGATGAAGTAGTAGTTACCACTGGATGCCTGGAAGGAGAAAGGGTGGGGGTGTTTACTTTAAAAAGCAAACAGTTTTTTGTCAAAGGAAAAAGAGGACCAGTGCTTTTAATGCCTGGCGTAGATACAATACAGCTATATATCAGATAAATGCACATGCCGGATACTGATGCCAGGTGTAAGAGGAGTCCAGGCAAGGAAAACAAGAAGAGGAAGGGAGGGGGATAGAGGGCTGAGAGCGGGGATTACAGAGTGATTAATGAGGAGGATCAGTACGAGCAGAGGATCAGGACACCACTGAGATTGTTTGGTAACATCATGGCCACATCAGCAAAGGTTAGCATAAGTAATAAGGCTCACACGGCTGTTAAATATCCAGAACGGCACGTACTAATGCACACAAATACACACTGCAATACTGTGTCTCTTTTTCCTTTGTTTGTCCGGTGTTTTTGATTTCCTTATTATTTGATTTTCTTACTCTTTATTTCTCCTTCCATTTCTTTCTCGGCCTCATGGTCTTTACTCCCTCTGTGTAGAACAATGTCTTTCTTCTTCCACTTCTATCTTATGGACTGGCTGAGAGAATGTTGGGTTGTGCTGGGATTCATTTTTTATGATCACAAATCCTCCTTATTTCCCAATCATATGAGTCTCTGTGGTGACAAAGAAAACTTATTCTCCTGGTGTAACTGATGGTCGCTCTATATAAGAGTACCACCTAAATTGCAAAGAGTTGTGTACATAAACATTGACAAAAGGGCGCGATTTATTCTCATTTGTTTCATGCAGCATTCTTTTAAAACGACCAGTAATTCTTAATCCAGGTGTTGGAGTTACCAGGTCTCTAATCGGATATGTTGCTTTTTTAAAAGTTGTCAACAACATCCTTCACCTTTGGTGCTGAGCAGGTAGTGTACAGCGGGTTTTTAGAGCTATTTCTCTGAAAACAACTGCCTGCCGCAGCCGAAAACTACAGTATGAGAGCGGTGAGAGTGAACCAAAACAGTAGAGTCGTGGGCCAGACATCTAAACAATGAGATGACACTCAACCATAAAGCTCCGTAAAGCAGATTCAGGTGATAATTCTCATCAAAACATAAGCTGCAGAGTGTCCGAAACTAATTTTATCCTTCTTTGGCTTTGTAGGTTACATGCTGTTAGGGCTTTTCATTTGTTACTCACACAACATCCCATGGGGAGGTCAGTGTTTTTTAGCCCCTCCTCCATGTTTGTTATTATTATTAGCCTGTGAGAAAATCTCCCAACATGCCGTGGTGCAGCATGGTACCTACTTTATTGCGCAATCCAGAGCCTCTGTACTCTGGAGGCAACTGAACCCAGGGAAAACCTAATGCTGGAGAACGAGCGGCCTTCTCCACACACACATAGACACACAATACATACATAAAAAAATCAGTTACTAAGATGAATCACAGCTAATAATGCAAGTTTCTATTTCAGGAGCCTGTCACATGTGCATTCGTGTGTGTCGTATATGTGTGTGAGAGAGAGAGAGAGAGTGAAAGCATGTATTTATACATAGCATGAGTGATAGCATGCATTCCTGCATGCATCTGTGCATGAGAGGACGAACGGCACTTGTCACGAATATTATTCCACAAATAGCACGAGACAGTGTGTGTGTGTGTGTGTGTGCACATAAATCACTCTGAAACACACACAGAAACTTACTGTGTTTTTCTGCGCCACCATGTCCTGTAATGAGATAAAGCAAAGACACACATGACTGTGTGAGATTGGATTTCAAGACCGGACAGCAGAGCTACAGAGTGTATTCTTGTGTACTCTTGAGTGGTACTGCCACATAACTACTTCAAACAGCTGTTTCCCCCTGGCAGCACAGTGCAGGACTGACTGTACTTCACACACACTGGTCCGTAAATAACTTGGAGGATCACTTTGTTCTAAGGAGGTGCGAAGGAATGGCATCCATGAACTCTAAATACACTGGCAGCAGATTCAAAGAAGTGTGTGTGTGTGTGTGTGTGTGTGTGTACCTTCAGTGACTGGGCAGTGTCAGGGTCAGTGTCATGGTACAGGATGACGTTGTTGGCCATGTCGAAGCTCTCCCTCACACCCAGATGGTAAAACAAGGAGGGCTGCCGAAACACATCGCTCATGTCCACAACCGCGATGTCTGGAGGGAGGGAGAAGAACGATGCCAGCGATGTCGACGAACACGAGGATGCCCAGAATGGTGGTGACAGCAGAAAAAAAAAACAACTCATAGTTTCATGTAAATACAATCAATTTCTCAGTACAAATATGCAGAAGCAATCCTCTTTCAACCGCATGAACTGAGATTCAAGCCCCTGTTGAAATCCATCAGCCCTTGAGTAAGACACTACAAGCTTTGGGAGTGCACCTGCCGCATGACCTCTGACCTCATTAAAAGTGGGAACATTTTTGCAGGAAGCATTTAAGTGTTTTTAAGACAACAAAAAGACAGTTGTAAGCTCCTCGCTCGCAACTTGTGAAATCCTTTATTAACCCTTTCTGACCCACGTGAACAAAAAACACACATAGCAAAAGTACAAGACATGAAGAAAAGCAAGGAGCTTCCAGGTGCCTCTTTGTTGTGTCTTCCTGGAGTAGTTTGGAAACCCTGTGAATATAATCCTTTCCTGGAACTGGTAGGTTTCATTCTAATGAAGAGACAAAACACTCAGCAGAGATGACTCAAGCATACCAAATGATATGAATCTGCATAAAAAAACAAGAATGGACTAGTGTGCAGACATTACTGGGCAGCTTTCATCTAGAGGCAGCAATTATATACCTACAATCTACATCCAAGTACAGTATTTTCAGTTGTTGAGCTCTGACTACTGCATTGTAATAAAGATCCTGAATTTATCAGTTGAAACAACAAAGAAAACAGCTGGTAAAAGGCAGTGCAATTAAAAAATAGTAAAATGTCGCTCTCGAGCAGCATGTTAACAAGACTGAGAGTCCACAGCCATGCAAGGCTGCACTTAAGCACAGCGGTGCTTTGAGCCGAATGCTAACGTCAGCATGCTAACATACTCACAATGGCAACGCTGACATGCTGATGTTTAGCAGGTAATGTATACCATGTTCACAATCTTAGTTTGGCGTGTTATCATGCTAACATTTGCTAATTAGCACTGAACACAAATTACAGCTGAGGCTGATGGAAATGTCATTAGTTGCGCAAGTATTTGGTCATAAATTTTGACCTGGTGATGGTGCTGAATGAAAGGTCAGAGGGTCAAAGTTATTTGTATACACCCTCTGGGAACTACGAATGTCTGCACAAAATCTCACAGCAATCCATCCAATAGTTGTTGACATATTTCAGTCTGGACCGACCGGAAGACCAGAGCCACACCGCTAGCCACACCCCTCGCTGGCTAGCTGTTAGATTAACATCAGGGTAACATGTACTGTATTATTTCTTTCTTTCTTAGTAGACACTCGGACATGTCATGGCAGGAAAACCACTACCAGAATTAATAACATCAACAGTGACTGCATTCCATTCACTATAGGTCATTGTGCATGATGGCTCTGGGAAACTCCAATTAATCATTCATTATTATAAAGGTGGAGCTAATTTTAATTACTTTATATACTGCTGGGTGGCTTAATTCATAATAATGAATTATTCATTAATGTTTTTAATTACCCCGGTGTTTTTCCTGCGTTTTGTCTGCCATCAAACTAGGCAAACTGGGCCTGTACAGCAACCAAAAACATTTTCTATCTAAAAGAGACAAATAGAAGAGATGTTGCAGCTCTTTACATCCATTGAGATTTTAACAATGAATGAGTTGCTTTTGTCTCAGTCGGTGTTGTTTTAGCAAATAAATATAGAAGAATAAAGGGTCAGATATCATCAATTAGATGTTATCAGAGGTCATCATTAAATCCTTTTATTGTATAGCTAATGCTGTGGCCTCTAATCTTTTCAATTTATGCATTTATTTTGATCATACTTACTCTCACCAGCAGTCATAATCTTTACACTCCAACACACATTTTTGAGAGAGTAGTAGTGTGTGTGAGGACAAATTTACACTACACTATTCTCTTCAATTCAATTTTCTGTGTAATTGTAGAGAATAGTGTAGTGTAAAAATGATGGCAATCTTGCTATCTTCTAACAACACTAACGGATGTAAATTGTTCATAAACATGCCATGGGTTGATTTAAACTCTTCTTTTGAGGAACTGAGAATTTAAACCACCTTCCCTTTCAATCAGATTATCTTCCTTTTTACTGTCTTTCTTTTCTC
>VMKM01003485.1:0-35654 GCA_008360985.2 Macquaria ambigua | reverse complement strand
GTGGGGGGAGGGATGTGGGGTGGTAATGGGGGTAATAGGGGTGATGGGGGATACGGTTGCTATTGGAGATTTTGCCTGCATCACGTCATGTGTAGGGGGGAGGGCGAGAGCTCCGGTGTGTGTTTGAGAAAGAGAGAGAGAGAGAGATAGAGCGGTGAGGGGGAGGAGAGGAGAGTGAGGGAAGGAGGAGGGCATTAAGGAAGAAGGCAGGGAGTATCAATGACATCAACCAGCAGTATCTGAGGCCGCCCGACCAGCCATGCTCTCCCGACAAAAGGGCTGAGGAGCAGCCGTGACCCGCTGCGCTCCCGAGAGGTCGGTCGACAGCCAGGACGGTGGGGGGAAACGCCGGCGATGTGTGCATGCATCCTCCACAAAGGCAGACCTTTCTCTGAGTGGAGCTCTGCTGCCACTGGATTACATTTATCCGCGCTGTTTCCGAGGAAGCTTCCAGCTGCAAATCCACCCACATGAATCTACCAGACAGTCAAGAAGACGGTGCACTTCCTACCAAGGTAACCAGCATCCTATTTCCTTATACAGTCCATGTTTGCAGCCGTGCACCCCACCCAGACGGGTTATTTTCACTTGTCGAATAGCCCTTTTTGGAAACTAATGACATTTCACTCCTTGCCGGGGTGAAATTTCACCGTTTAGCCTATCTCAGGGGCCGGGAGCCTCCTTTGCGTGTTCTTTCTCTGTCATCTCAGCATCACTTGAGACTTTGTTTCAAACGTTTGGGTGAAAATCAGACCGCGGGGTTGAGCAGACCAGGCTGGTTGGCAACAGCGCTGCGAGTGCGCGTCCCCCTTCACCCCCTCCTTATTGTTGGCTGGGCAGCATTAGGGACCGGACTGGCAAAGCCTTTGTTCCTCCTCCACTCTCATTTAAAGTGGCTTTTTTCTGATGGCCATTTCTCCAGGTATAATGAGTCTCACGTTAAACCAGATTTTAAAAAAAAAGACTTTATTAAGAGAAAATTAAAAAAAATATAGACAATAACATTGTAGAACAAAATGCAAACCCTCATGGCAAAATAAATACAGCACCTGCATCCTATATATTTATAAGGAGTGAGAGGAAGCTCTGTTACTAGCCTATTGTTGATAATTTAATGATGCCACAGCAAAGTAAAAATCCCATTATGATAATGTCATACTCAACACTTTTGAGGTGGGTATCTCAGGCATATTATAAATCCATATGGCCCATTATACTAATATTAGAGTGATTTTTTGGTATGGAAGGCACCAGGTGGCAAGGCGGATGGACTTATTTAGCAAGACTGTTTTCTAGACAATAGAGTGGCTGCTGCATCTGCTACTCTCAAGCATTACTTAAAACAAGCCCATCTGCACATATAGGCAGTGTTTTGTAGTCCATAGACCTCTCATATGTCTATAATTATACGCAGTAGGATTTGCTGTTAACGCAGCCACTCACGCGTGCAGGCATAGTGTAATTTAATGATACATCGATTCATCCTGACATATTTTCCGAGGGCTATTGCTTGTTTGGGATTTAATCATGTACACTTAAAATGCCAGTTTAGGTTTTCTGTATTTCCGCTGTGTGGCCTGTGTAAACTGGAAAATCGCACTGTCGTGGTGAATCTGAGGGAGGTCTTCCTTCCTCACACACAGATGGGAAATTTTCCCTGGGGCACCGTGCGTTTGCTGGTTATTGTTCCAGACCATTTCCACATCCCTAATTATTTTAATCAGTCATTTTTACACATGGATTCCTCTCTTTAGTAGACCCCCAGATTTTTTTTTCTCCCCCTGGCTTCTGAAATTCCAGCTCCACTCCCTGCCTAACAGAAGTACATAAGCCACACACTTTCATGAAAGGGCCAGGGATCTAGATATTTGCCTTATTTTGACAGGGAGTAGTCATTATGTGGAAGCAGAATAATTCGACTGGCAAATTTCCTCTGTCTGTCTCAGATAAAATATGCTCCTCCGTGAGCCAAGAGATGCTCTGCCCCACAGGTATTCATCTAGGCACTGTTAGGAGCTGTAGCTTATGAAATCAGTGATGGCATGTACTCCCTTTAATAGCATTTCACAGGGTTCAACCATAGGCCTCAATGGTTTCCTGCTCCTTCCAAGCAGATACCACTCTAAGATCCATCCAGACTTGAATATGCCGGATGACGTGCGCTCCCAGTGGAGCAGCTTTGGTTTCACGTCAAAGGCCTCATTGAAGTCTTATTCCCAGATTCTCGCAGCAGCATTACCCTAACTGCTCCGTTCTCTGCTTTCCTCCCTTGTGTTACATGTTATGCTCATCCATGGATTTTGTGCACACTCTCCATTAGCTTTGCTGCACCAGTCAGCTGGAAGGAGGGAGAACATCAAGGCATGCAACTTTGATGCTGGGAGCGTAGCCACCTGTATTACAAGCAGACAGAAACTTTGTTGTTGTCTAGGCATTGATATTAATTGACCTTTTCAAAGCCTTCCACACAGTGAGCTTTTGTCTGCTCCACTTCTCTTGTTGTTTATTCAGGTGCTGCTGAAAACAATGCATACAGCATGCAGAATGAACCTACAGGGCAGGGCGATATGATTAAAATTATTATAACAATATTAAGAAGAATACTCTCCGATATGCAACAGAAGTGGGATCCAGGATGTACAATAACCTGACGAATTTGTATTTATCAATTTAACCTTTGTCTAACCAAGGAGTCTCTTGAGATACATTATCTCTAGTAATATAGCAATAAATCAGCATTTTTATTTATGGACTTCGGTGGAATCATGTTATGATATATGATTATACTCTTTTATTGTTTTACAAAATTCTGGAGGCCAAATTTTATGTATAAATGTAAAAAAGGAGATATTTAAGTTCTTGTTTTACATGTGTAAAGAGTTTTGCCTGAGCACAGTTCATTGCACTCTGATTATTAAATGTGAACTTGCATACATTAGCTATATAATAGTGTATATTGATTTTGAAAAAAAAATACTCTTATAATATTGTGATATTGATTTCAACCATATTGGCCAGCCCTAATCGCTATGATTGATATTGGAGCACGCACGCACAATTAACAACAATCACATATAGCACAATATCTGCATTCCACTGTGTGGAATTCATGTTGTGCCACAATTAATCGTCACATCTAATCATAAAAACTCAAAACTACCCACAACAAATAATGAATGTTAAATGTTAAACATTTGCACATAATTGTGTAAAACAAAAACCTCAATTCACAATTTTCTTACCACTGAATCACAATTGGTTTGAAATAGATAATGTAGAAAACATAATTTTTTAAAACTATAGCACAATATGATCATATTATCTGGATGCAATGTTGCTGATAAGCAGTAAACGATCATTCAGTGCAACAACAACAAAACATAGTTGTCTCATTCCAAGATAGTGGAATACTTACTAAAAATAATAATAAGACGTAACTGTAAAAACTGTGCGCAAAATCATTTAAAAAATATAACCCTGCATTATCATCCAGACTTAACACCCATGTTTGTTTACCGCCTACCTTTTAGCCTAATTGTGACTGGTTTGATGTCCTCCTTAGCTGTAGCTAAACTATGTAGACAGGTCAGGGACCTCTCTCAGTCTGTTGCTGAGGGTCTCTATAGTGAGCCAGACCTATAATTATCCTTTTTTCAACCAGAAGGTAATTTGCAATTATGTGTGTGCACGTGTTCATCGTGTGTCTGTGTTTCTGTGTGTGCATATGAGTGAAGGCTAAGAGATAGGTTGTGACTTGACTGATGCCCTTCTCCAGATGAATCAGAGATTCTGATGTGTCAGCAGGGATGAATAATGCACACTCCTCCACTACCTCTCTTCTCTTCCTCTCTTCTCCACCTCTTGTCTTCAGTCGTTCGCCTCTCTTTTCATCACAACTGCCACATCTGAAGACATCTTCACCTTCCTCTTCACCCCTCCCCCTCTCCCTTTCCTCCCTTATGCAAAAGAGGGCATCAGCTCCCCGTTGGTGCTGCTGCCTCGCTGTCCTCCGGTCAACCCTCCTCTCTACTTCAACAGCGAATTCATTCTTCTCCTCCTCAATGAGATTTCGCTGTTGTCTTTGTCAGCTGAAGTTTTACGGACTTTCCAGAAGTTTCTGCACATTGCATGACAAGAAACATGTTTTCTGAGCTTTTTATTCTGCTGACATTTGCGCTGAAAATGGCTAAATGTGTTGATGTACACAGCTCATTATCCAATCATGGGAGGAGGGGGTGCAGCCATTGACTTGGTTTGACAGTTACATCTCTGACTGACAGGAGTCATTAGGAGGGTAGGGCTGACTGACAAGATGGCTGACAAAGCAGGAGACAGACTGCCTAATCAGAACTTTGTGAAAGAGTGGGCACCGTCCACTTTGAAGTGTACAGTTAGCCGCCAATAAATGTGCAGAATATTCTATGCTCCTTGCTTTAAGTGCTTGACAAGACCTCAAGAGTATTTTCAACTCTTGGAGTGAAAAACTCCTCGGTGCATGCATACAGGGTTGGATGAATTAATTTGGTCTGGATGGGTGCCAAAATATTTTTGAGATCTTGCAAAACATGAAATAATAAGACTTTTACTTGGCTTTGCTTTATTTGGTGGGATGAAACCATATGAATGCTAATTCAAACAGCAACATTGTATCTCTGTCTGTCATGTAATACCTTTTCTTGCTAAGTCTTATTATCAGTCCAGGGCCATTATATATGTTATACATTGTGTGGCAAAAGACAGCATATGATTAGCTTAGCTTAGCTTTCATAGACCTGTGTGTTAATATGTCTTACATTTTAGGGATGGCAATGTCGGTCAGTCGGTCCACCACTTTAGTCCAGACTGTAATATCTCAACAGCTATTGGATGGATTGCTATGAAAAAGATATTCATGGTCCCCACAGGATGTATCCTGATGACTTTGGTGATCCCCTGACTTTTCATCTAGTGCCATCATCAGGTCAAAATTTCAGTTTGTCCAGTACTTTGGTTTATGGTTAAATACCTGCTAAACTAATATCATTCTCATCATCCAGACCTGGCACCCATGTTTGTTTAGTATGCTAACATTAGCATTTCGCTCAAAGGACCGTTGTGCAAAAGTACAGTCTCACAGAGACTGGTGGTAGACTCTTAACCTTGTTTAAAAATGTCTTTATCTGAGTAATTCTACATTACAATACAGTTAACATTTCCTAACAATAGACCCGGTGCCTATGCCACCTATCCAAGCCAAGTGTGCCCTGTTTTAGTCAGCTCTACAAATCCAAGAAAAGAAAAGGTTTTGACAGGCCTCCATATGCCAGTTACTGAAAGAACATCTTTATTGCATCAGTGAAACGGCTCTGCTCTACTAAAAGACCTTTACAATGCAGGCTGGAAAAGGGACAACGTCCAGGAAACTTGCAGCTCCGTTCCATCATCACAACTCGCAGACAGAAAACGTAAAAGCTAGAAGATTAGACTCTCTCCGGGGTCAGCAGAAACATTCAGCAGTCTGTGATAAGTTTGTGCAGGTGGTGGTAGTGGGGACTGGTTGACATGGCTCTTGAATACAGCCCCACATTTGTTTGTGGCATTTCATGATTACTCTGTCTCCCCAGCGCTGAAGCATGCCAGGGTGGATGAAGTATTTGTTTGACGGAGGTGAGAGTAATGGCTAGTCATTGGTGGAAAGCATCCGTGCGCAAGTCTGTTACCCTTGACAAGCATTTCGTCTCTCCACTTACCGAGACACACTCTCCGTCTGATTTCAGCAACGAGACGGAGGACAAATGCAGTTTTTCTACCCCATTACTCCGGTTTTCAATTCTATTCACAACTTTATCGTCCCTCAAGGAGAAATTCATTTGGCGTCACAAATCTCATCTCCATCAGGAAGTCATGCAATGGCTGGTTAGTGACAGAACTGCTAAGGCTGGTCGCCGGTGTAGCACGTAAAATAGGATTTGTTCACCAGCATACACAGCCTCAGAAATCAGTACTACTTCTATTCAGTGGTGAATTCTTTAGGTTAATGGCCATGTAAGTTGTCTGTAATCAGCCTTTTTTTTGGCTATGTTTTTGTGCCATGAATAGACCGTTACTAAAGACGGTATGCCAAACAGTAATTAGTGTGAAATGTATGTCAATGTTCTATAGATGATCTCAGTGTTATTGCAAAGCAGTGTTGCAGTTGTGAGATAATGAGCTCTCAGTGGACGTCATGTCATGTGACCAATCCAGACAGGTGATACCATGGCATCACAAATACACAGAAGAGAGTTGGATCATGGGCAAACACAACACAAATTAATAAGCACCTCCCAAAGGGGCTTGGAGAGATTTTACAAAAGCAAAGAATGAATAAAGGTTTGCTTCAGGACTGCAGCACACGAGTGGGTAACAGAGCAGTGTAGTGCAGTGTTGTTCCAGGTGTGTGTTGGTATTTGAAATGTCTGTTGTGTGCTTGCAAAGGATAATGATATTCATCCTATAAATCAATAAAAGGATGAATCAATTTGAAGTCCATCTACGGAGGTTACATTAATGACATCCCCACTGGATAATTCTATATTAATGATCAATCAATATACGTTTATTAAAACAGAGCGCTGCGTTTCTCAGGGCTGCTGTTATCACTCTCAGGACATGCTTATCAACAAGCCCTGAAATCTGCTTTACACAACCTGACTTTGTTTTGACTGATGTGTAGGTTTTGCTAAACAGCTGAAGCAGGGTGGCAAAAATGGCTGGCATGTCTCATTAATGAAGCGCAATTGAAATATGATGATGGCCGGGATGATGACACTGACGTCCAGGGAGATGAAGGTGTTCTCTGTTGTCAGGGTGCCTTAGTCCTGCTCCAGGAGAAGCTCACTAATTGGCTGCTGTGTGTCTTGGCTGGCAGGGTCTTTACTGCGTGTGTGTGTGTGTGCGTGCGTGCTGCTCGATGGACTTAATCCATCATTCATTTTATTGAGAAATGATGGTGAAACTTTGGGGGATGACAGCCATACGTGAAGATAGATAGATAGATAGATAGATAGATAGATAGATAGATAGATAGATAGATAGATAGATAGATTTATGAAATATATACAGTATATATATTATATATATTTACACTGTACAAATTGGTGTTTTGCTTTAAAGAATGATGGGAAAAAGCTTTCCACACCTTTCACAGCCTCTTATCTCCACATACAGTGCCATAAGCAATGCATTGTCATTATTAAATTATTAATTACTAAACTAAATTATGAATGAAATGACTAATTACAAACTAAATCAATAATTAACCCAAAAATAACAAAAGTTAACCAGTGATAATTTATTCCATAGTGTTATGTATTTATGTGAAGAAGCAACTGTGTGGCTTACATTTGAATCAGAGATTGGCCCTGTAATTGGATGCTTTAAACAATGCTTCTTCCCTCATATGTCAGAGCTGTTTAACAATTAGGGATGTACATGCAAGTGCATAACTATGTGGACATCAGTATGTATATACAGTTCTCTCTCCCGCTAGGATAAGAGTCTGTGCCAGCCTTAGATATGCTAATTGGACAGTGAGTTGACAAGGACTCAACCATCAGCCTGCGTAATGAGCCGCTGCACAGAAGATCGGCCGCTTCGAGAGAGAGGGAGAGAGAGGGAGAGAGAGGGAGAGAGAGGGAGAGAGGGAGAGAGAGAGAGGGAGGGAGAGAGAGAGAGAGAGAGAGAGAGAGGGAGAGAGAGAGGGAGAGGGAGAGGGAGAGAGGGAGAGAGGTCACTGGGAGAAATTATGAAATATGTTTGGGTGTTTGCGAGCTCTTTGTTGTCGTTTCAGCTGAGTGAACGTTGGGTAGGTCTGTATGTGGACATGCACGCAGCTTGTTGTTCTGAAAACCTTCACCTGTCAGGTGAAACTGTATCTGCAAAATGTCAAAATTTAGCATGAGACAAAAAACAGCCATGTTTTAGCTGGGTGACACTGCATTTTTGCCATTACCCTAAGGGGTTTGAAAGAGGTTTATGAGGGGTTGAAAAAATGAGTCAGCTCATGGAGGAGCAAGTAATCCTTCAACTTATTTGAAAGCATGAAAATTGTCGAAATTGAAGCTGTGAGGTTTGTATGACGCATAGCTCCCTTTTTAAACCAAATGTGGGACATGTGAAAGCCTATAGATTGTGGGCTCATTCACACTCTCTTACATATCTTGACTTTCTTACCCATGTTCAAAAAATATACATTTTATACACAACATACAGCTGTTATTGCGACTCAGAATCGGGTGCATTTGGACCTGCATTTTCAAAGCAATGCCAAAGTTAATTGACTTCGCTTTGTTCAAGTGAGCTTAAGCAGTTGGTGGGTGAAAGTAACGCCTCAGAAAACAGGTGGCACTACATTAGAGATTAATTAAAGGACCATTAGTTGTTGAAATAAAGCCTAGAGAAGAATGTACTGTAATTTAATGTGATTTAAACAAATATTACATTATATTCTAATAATAATATGGATGTATTTAACAGATATATATTATGAAAGCCTCTTTACAGTATCTGATTTAAAGAAAATGTTACATTTACTGAAGCAGGTTCTTCATTCCAGCAACACTAACTGTAATTTTCACTTAGCCTATAAACACTTTTACTGTGTTCCCTCTGTTCTGATCCCCTCCGATAATCTGCCCTATATGTACTTTTATATCATTTGGTAATACATTTCCTGCTTAGCGGGAGCCATTCCATCTGTTGCTGGGCTGATCCGAGGTCGATGCATCCATTACTGGATGCCTCTTTTGAGCTGTGTTGGTTTGTCTGACCTTGGAGCCCCTTTAAGATGTGTGGGTGTACGTTTGTCACACTATTGTTGAGCTGCAGCGGCTTTGCTATATCCTAGACATGCAGAGACTGAGGTCAAAGGGAAACTTAGTTTGGGTATTTTAGCATGTTAGGATTGGGGAGGGAGAAGGTTTCAGTCACGCTTCTCTCTCCACCCCTCCCTTTGTTCCTCAGTCACGAATCCTTGTGTTGTCTTGGCTATGAAATGGACTTGTGATGAAGAAAAACTGTAGTACATGCAGAATCTTTTAATGGGGAACAGTGATCTAACAGCTGAAATGGTCAGAAATAATGGTCATGCTGGCGTGTAATTCTACTGATGTGCTGATGTTGTGCAGTGTGAAAGGCTGACAGCTTCTTCACTTCCTGCTAGGGTTAAACAGAAGGGTCCGACAGCGAGGATGTCGCTGTAAATGGGGCCAAAATGAAGGAGATCAAAGTGTAGAGTTGAGAAAATTGTACACTCACTAAGCAGAAGTTTGTCATTCAAGTGTCTTTAAATGCTTAGTGCACATGTCCTCTACCCTGTTAGCTGCAGGTGATCAGTTAATTAAATTGTGGCCTCGAGCAAAACTCGCGCTCCCTGCCAGAGAAAGCCAGAGAGAGGATGTGGGTGGATACAATTTTTTAATTCTGTTTTGTCATGATCCCAAGAAAGCTATTTTTATGATTCGGATATCATTATTTTAGTGATAATAAGAAAATCATGCTGTTTTTTTTGAAGATCACATAATAAATTATAAAAGGAAACTTCCCACTGGAGACACGTGGACATATAAGAGAGATTTGAAAGCGCTCATACAGAGAACGCACACTCAACACACAAAATTGAACACCTAGGTTCTCATCAAAAAGGGTGACAGAAAATGTGCAAACATACATCTTTACAATAGGGAAATTAAAGACCTTCAATTGCAACAAATGATCAACACAAATACAGACCTAATTTTTAACCCCGAGATGTATATATTATATTATATTTTACATATATTTTTTAAATAAATAAAAAATATTTTTTGTGAACTCAAAAGAGCAACATATAATTTCCTCATGATTTTATATTTATTTATTTAACCTTATTTTAACCAGGTAAGTCTCATTGAGGTTCGAAACCTCTTTTGCAAGAGAGACCTGGCCAAGACGGCAGCATGAAAAACATAAAAAAAATCAGCCAACAGATAAAACACTAACACTAAAACATAATAATAACTCTGAAATAAGGCTAAGAGTAGGCTAACAACAAACACACTTAAGAATGGAGTCATTTATGATTTCACGAGAAAATACACCTTGTTACGTCAACAACATTAAATTATTTATTTTATTATTAATTAGGCTATTATTTTTGGGTTAATTAATGATTTAGTTGTAATTAGTAATTTCATTCATAATTTAGTTTAGTAATTAATGATTTAATAATGAGAAATGCAAATCACAATTTACCATGAATTTAAAGTGACATGAATTGAAAAAGGTCAAGCTAGTCAATTAGTCTGATTAAAGAGTTAATAATCAGGATACATACTTGAATGAATGAATGATTATACAGAATAGCCAGAATCCATGTCAGTGACTACATTTTCTGATCGACTAACGGATGAATGAGTACCTGTTTCAGCAGTATACTGTGAGATCGTGAAAAAAAACCCACCACATAATAAATAATTACATATATGGGCTTCCCTTCCGTACCTACAGGTTTGGTGTGGGATTGCTGTTTCCATGAGTCTTATTTGCTCTCAGCAGTGTGATTTGAAACTCAAGCGGCAATTCTTGTTTACAGCCTCAGACAAAATTGTTGCTTCTGGAGGGGAATGTTATTGCTATTTGTCAATACTTCCCATCATAACACTGTTTGGGCGCGTGCAGTATGGGGCAACCATGGTCCTAAATTCAGCATCCCGCAGCATTCAGCAGGAGTGATAGAGATTTTAGTTGAGGCTCTCGAGTCTCCAGATTCATTGATATTCAGGGCAACGAATCGCAGCATTTGAGTGACAGGTGTGTTTTCTTGTTAGAGAAGAGCCTCAGATAGTTTATTTCCACTGCTAAAAATGTAACCAGGGCGGTGCAGCTCATGCCTGCAGTAAGCCGTGCTTCATCCTGTGCCTCTGATCCTCAATGTGTGTGTGTGTGTGTGTGTGTGTGTTCATGCATGTGTGTGTTTGTGTGTATATGTGTGTGTCTGTGGGCTGTGTGTTTAAGAGAGAGAGAAGGGAAGTGTGAGAGAGTGAGTGCCAATCTCCCCCATGATGCTTTGCCATCTGCCATGTTTTTGTGTGTTTGTATGTGTGCGTGTGTGTGTGTGTGTGTGTGTGTGTGAGTGAGTGCCTACAGAGTCCGGGGTCATAGGAATCGTGAGGTAATATCAGTCTCAGCCCCTCCTTGTATCTGACTAATACACAGTTCCTACTCCAAACTTTCCCTCTCCAAGCTAGCACACAAAGCCATGCATAATTTAAGACAAGGTTATTTTTATGCTGAAAAAATATAAGTGTGCACTATAAGTTCAGAGTCATTGGTAAAAATGTGAAAGAGGACAAATGACAGTGGATGTGATATTATTATTCAACCCTAAAAAGCTTTGCGGTGCATTGCACAGCCATAGGATTTTTGTTCCCTCCCATCGTGTTCCCCTAAGATATGAATAATAAAGAAAGTTTTCTGATCTTTTTTCTGCTAAGCCGGGTCCCCCAAGCGTCACAACACACATGCAGCACTTGCTCACAGCTCTGGATCCAAATTAAAGCTAAAAGAACACGAGCTTCCTATCAGGTGTACTATCTCGCAGCTAGCATGGTGCCGCATGCAGGAAACAGATCTGGTCCTTCTATGAGCGCTCGTAGCTCGTTGTCATGGTGACAGGCCTTGGGAGACCATCTCAACCCACTTGTGGTGAAAGGCATCATGGGTAAAGGGTGAGGGTGGGGGGTGGGGGGGAGGGGGTGTGTGGGGATGAGGTGAGAAAAACAAAACATGTCATCTTCCATGGGGCCCCAGCGGAGCAGGGGCAGGTTGGATGCCACCTAAACAATGTTATTTCATCAGCCTGATGGAACACAATAACTGGTGTACATTTCACCACCTGAGCTGTGGTGTCATTATCTGCTTCCCTGCAAATAAATAGCACATGTATCCCCATCAATCTATCTGTCTGGCTGACCATCTGTGTTGTCACGCTGAAAAGGTAATAAGACCAACCCCTGCTGTCTTCTCTCTGGATGCTGAGCCAGATGATCAGGGAGAGCAGGTTGTCATATCAGTGAGGGGGCTGTAGAGACTGTAGGTAGGCCTGAGTCATGAGAATATTCATGCTCACAATGCTCACACCTTTTAATTCTGCCTCCATGAAAAGCAAAGTACACGGCCATTCTCTATCTACATGTCCAGGGAGGAGGAGAGTGTTTGAAAGCGTTAAATACCATTAGCACAAGCGCAGGCATGCCCATGCCCGGTCTGCTGCTGCTGCTGCGTCTGTGTATCTGTTTTGGCTCGCTCCCTCAACATTCACAGCTGTGGGATGCTCTAAGCCTTTTTGTTTGAACTGTGTCAATGGACCAACAACAGCTGGAGCAGCCGGCGCAGGGCAGCTGGAGAGAGGAAGAGGATTTGAGTACAAGCAGGGGTTAGAGTGTGTATAGAAAGAGAAAGAGATGAATGATAGGGTGCCACGGAGGAGATGGCATCAAGAGAGGTGAGGCTAACAAGGGAGGCGAGGACGAGAGTGGAGAGGAGAGGAGAGGGGAGGGAGGGGATGAAAGGAGATGGGAGAAGAGGAGATTTCAGCAATATGGCGACTAATGCAGCAGTGAGACGAGGGTAAGATTAAGGATTAGGTAGAGGGTGAGCGACTACAGTGGAGGTAGAGCAGAGAGGGCTTTGTCAGCAGGTGAAAGACAACAGGGAGGGGTGGATAAACTGAGAATGATAGATAGGGTTAGACTGAGGTCACAGAGAGATATAAAAGCCCCAGCAAATCCACCACACAGGACAGAGGCAGCAGACACTGCAACATACAATGCAGACCTAATGTTTCAGTGGCTCCACGCAGAGCAGTATTCCTAGTTAGATTAACGGTGGCAAATTGAGTTTCCGTAAGAGGAGAATTTACTTAACATGCTGCCAATGGTGCTTGAATGAGCTCTGATCTGATTTCTCTTATCACATTGTTCAATTGAAAAAGGGGACGCTGAAAGCTTTTCTATTCAACGCCTATTACGCAGCGCCAGATAAGACGAGGGCAAAGTGGCGCGAAAAAGAGCCTGTATCAGATAGACAGCCGTGTTTTCAGATGAGCTATTTTTAGCATAGGAACTGGCAGACAGTAATGTGTTTGAGCAGGTCATTAGCTCAATAAGTGGTTGGAGGAGTCTTTGAATATGTAACTCACCAGAAACGCCTCTTTCATTTAGTAAAGGCGAGTAAGGGGTCGGCCTAACCTCTGCTACTCCATTTCTGCCCGTGTATCGGGGATGTCAGGGTGAAAGTGCACTTATGGGTGTTTGCGCATATTTATGTGCCGATCACAATGTGGCCTGTCACCTGTGAATACATATTATGTCTCCCCTAGGGCATATATGTTATCCTGTACTGGTACTTGAAGGTTGACGTGTATGTGTGTGATATATGACAGGTTAACAAAGGCTCCTTTCTCATTTGGCCTCCCCACCTGCGTTCTGATACATTGAGCAGAGGGGTGGGGGTCCAGAGAGCTCGATAAGACTGTGGAGTTATTGACTCCCAAAAGGGGAGCTCCTGCACAGCTTGTCTCTGTAAGCAGGCAGAGCTGAATTATGTCCAGACTTCCAGATGTGTGCGACTGCGTGTGTTTATGTGAGGAAGGCTAGTGATTAACAAGAGGGGGGACATCTATTAAAGCAGCAGTTTCTGATACACTTGCTGTTATTGAATTTTTCTGCGTTCCTACTGACCCCTCAATCCTCTTTGTTTGAAGTGTTTTCCATTACTGTGCCACACTCTGGATGTATTATTGCATTAAGACTTTTTTATGTGCCACCAGAACAGTGAGATACTGAACGCTAAGAAGGAATTAGGCCAGAGCTAAAGTGGAATGAAATTATTAGGACGTCTGAGGGAAGGAAAAAAAAACCTCTTAAAAATGTATCATTGCAGCTCATTTCACGGCTCACTAGAAAAGGAGACTTATTAATACAGAAACAGTACGCCAAAAACTATTTTGGTCTGTTTCTTGTCGTAGTTGTTGAGCAGCGTCTCTATTGTTCTGGTATTAGTTCAGTCAGAGCTGGCCTGCTTGAGCTGTTAATCCCAAGTCAGAAGTGTGCTGGCTAAATCAAAAAACCTAATCCTGCATTAGCATGAATTTGTCTTTAATTTTCCTTATGAGGATGTTCTCTCTACATCTGTATGAGTTATTGTATGTTTTCCTTCTTCCCCTCATGGCGCACTGACATTTCAGCTGCCGCTCTAAAAGCAGAGCGATGAATCAGAGGTGGAGGAAATATGCCTTTCATTCGTTTCAGCTGACCCTGCTGTTTTATTTTTTGTGTTCGCAGAGTGCCTACCCCTGTTGAGTGAAGCCCTATTCGTATCTCCATCACCTCCAATCAACCCACGGTGGTGTCATGCCTCTGCCCAGGACTGGTGGAGTTCTAGCCCAGTCCAGGAGGCCTATCCTGGGGCTCCGCCTTAGCCCCCCTCCCCTGTGTCTGCTGCTGCCTTTGGTTATCCTGCTAACCAGCCATTTGAGCAGCGTGTGTGGAGCTGGAGCACCAGGTATGACGATAAGTTATCTATCTATCTATCTATCTATCTATCTATCTATCTATCTATCTATCTATCTATCTATCTATCTATCTATCTATCTATCTATCTATCTATCTATCTATACCCGCCTTTCTCTTTCTTTCTGTCTCTGTTTCAGTTGACTGACAGCTGGTATATTGTCAGCAGTGAATGCAATGTACAAAGGTGTCAATTTATGTGAATGTGTGCGTAGGTGTGCACATCCTTGTGTGTGTGTGTGTGTGTGTGTGTGTGCGTGTGTGTGTGACTACATCAGCTCTGGACTGTGGCGTTGTTAATATGTTTTGATAAGCCGGGAGGTCCCATCAGCATGTTCCTCATCATCTCCTTGATTACAACATTTCCACAGATTTCCTGCCTCAGTGGTCCACACACATACACACACACACACACACACACACACACACACACACCCACACATATTCAGACACGCTCAGCTGTCACTGCTCTGAAAATATAACCAAGTATATTTCTTGAAAGCGGATACTGGCTAAAGATGGAGATAGCACTTCTCACTGTTAGGAATGGAAATTGTCTAATGTATTTTTCATTTTCCATTTGTGTAACCAATTTGAGGCCGTGATCCTTTGAGAAGACTGACGTCATATCTGAAATATTTTTATATTCAGTGAAGAGGTAGAATTACACAACACCCAACTTTCAGTGGAAATGTTGTGGGATTGGAGATCTCTGCCTTTGGACCACCTACAGTGCATCTCTGCAGAACAGATAGTGCTGTAAAAAAGCTCATCTCCTGTATCTCTCTAACTTCCTCAATAAAGAAAAACAGACAAAAAACAAAGAAAAACATCAAACTGAGTTCTTTTTTTCTCCCATTAACTATATGTATGGCATGACTTGGAAATTACAGTGAAGAAATATAATAGATAATAGAGGTTTCAAATCTAACCCCCTCCAACAAATCCAACCTAAATGTATATTACTGTAATGGCATGCTTTGGATAAAAACCGCTGAAATGTAATGCTTAAAATCCAAACTTTCCTGCACTCAAAATGAATCTATTGTTGTAATTTCTGCCCTAACAGTAGTTGTACCGTTTAGAATATTTTTCACTGTATTTGTCACTGTTTCTTCTGCAAAGCTAAGCCCATTTTAATGATTTTTGCACACATCAAATGGGAACATCCTAGATTGCAGGTGTGTGTAGACCACACTGTTTGACTGAAATAAACTTGACTGCAAAGTCACAGAGACAGAATGTCTAATTACCCATTACCCTAATTATCGCAACATTACTTACGGTATATATGAAAAATTGTTTCCTCACAATAGGGCCACCTAACAAGGAAAAACACTTAATCTTAAAAACTCCTACATAGTTGGTTGCCACTAAATTCTTAATGATGTGTACTTAATGCCTTTTTTTTGACAGATTTTAGATTCTTATACATTTGTCCTGAATAATGTTTACAGTCACTTCAAATGTTATTATTAAACAGTAAATGCTTCATGTCAGACCTTTTTTTGGCAAATTGTTTTAAATAATTTTATTAGTGAAGCAAAAAAGATGAATCAATTTGTTAAATTGGGACATTATAACAGACAAGCACTCCTAAAAGGTGAGATTTGTCTCTGTAGATCCACTGGCTCAACTCAAACCTCTTCCTCCTTTTTCATGACACTTTTCCATTACTGTTTTGAATTTTATGCAAAACATGTTTCATATTTTTCTCACAAAAATGGTCTACATTTAACTTTCAAACACAAACAATGTCAAAATCATGCAAATTAAGTTAGGAATCATTCCTCCATTTTCTCTCCTGCAGCTACACATCATACTCCAACTGCCCCCCATCATCTTTGTGTCACAGAATTATTTTTGTTGCACACATTTGGCTGTGAAATGCAAACAGATTTGACAGCAAAGACACACAAACAGGAAGAGATGCATTATTAAAAGTGGCTTAAAGGCTTGTCGGACCACAGCTGGTTGCACTTAATAACTTTGGCATAAGTAAGGTCTCTTTAAGGCACTAGGTAATGCAACATTTCACCAGGAGTTGCACTAATTTCTCCAAAATGATTATTAAACTTGTATTTGTTTAACTCACAGTCTGATCATAGTGTGACTGAAGGAAACTCAAAGTTCCAAATACTTTTCTGTTCACATGGCACGCTAACTACACTATTACACCTGCTGGTCCCAGTCATATCTGAACACAGCAGCAGTCAGTCAGTCAGATGATTACAGGTTACAAAGGTGTTTCATTAAAAACAGGCCAGTGGTAGATCAGTGGTAGACTTGCCTGGTCCAGTGCAACAGAGTGAAACCTACTATTAAAGAGACAGAGCTCCTCATTAGTCCCTCATTTTCCTGGCAGGTTTCTAGAACTTTACGATCATAACAAGTCTCTGTTCAGTGCAAATCCATCCACAGCCAGTGCCTTGCAGGGCTTTTCCCTGGCTTTCAGAAAAGGCTTAAGTGGTAACATTGCCAGTGGGGTCGGTTTTGCACGAGGATTGGTGTTCAAGCGCATTTAAGAGAACACAGTTTGGATTCAACATAAAGCCACTGAAACCCATGTAGAAGCCCTAAGAAGCACATGAAATTCATTCATAATCCCATAGCCAGGAGAAGACAGTTTTCAGCCATGACATTTTTGGACTTTTGATAGTTCACATTCTCATATTGTTGGCAGGATAAAAGGGCAATTTGCTCAATACTCTATGCGCCTTTCTGAGAGTCTAACAGGCAGGAAATATCCTGCTCTTCAGTCCTAAAATGGTGGGCATAAATTTGTTCTGATTGACTATAGTGAACCAGCTTTTTGCTTCTTCCTGTTGGGGATTATGGCAAGCATAACATAAAACCACTTTATTTCTGACATTCTGAGTGGGTCTTTTTAGAGGCACAACACAGTGCAGCAGGCACAGGAGCAGTTTTTTGACATGGCATTATTCCAGTTACTGTCAAGGCATTGTAGTAAAACTGAAAAGTGGCCTGTGTGGCTGTTAGCCAGTGAAGTGAGCAGGAGTGGGAAGACGCGCAAACAGGCTTTAGAATCTGCTAGCGATTATTTGATAGGCAGTTTTTTTTTTTTTTTGTTCCTGTTCTGTCTTCAGAGCAGAAGTGAATCAACACAGCAGGACCTCACCCACCCAGACACAGGGGGAGTGGGAGGAGGGATCCAGGTTGCTATGGTAAGGGTCATCCTGGCTTCAGCCTGATGGATGGCAGTGATTCTCTAGCTGAGGAGGAGTTAAGCTGGGCACCATGGCAACAGGCCACAGACAGATAGCAAGGGGTGGGTGCGTGAAGTTGTTTGATTGATCTGACTCAGCCACTGTGAAAAATATAGGTTCAGTACTGTTGGCTCAATATCCGACTTGGAAATTGCTATTTTCTTACAGAGGGCAACTGCTGCACTTATACATCCCACATCAGCTGTATCATAACAGCCGGAATTGTTCTCCTCAAATGCTTCCCTCCGAGGCAAAGCTGGAAATTAACACGACTAATGTTGGTATATTTATTGTATTGGTTAAGATCATCAGAATCTGCAAGTGCAAATCCCCTATAGGTGTTCGAGTGAGCAGGCACAACTTGACACCTCTGGTATTAATACATTTAAACCAATTATATGCTGTGAATTTGCAGCCAACACTTCTCCTACCTGTGAAACACTCATGTGTCATGACAGCCTGTGCTGCATGCAGTACGAGGGTAGGCTGCCCTGTAGGGAGAGAGAGACAGAGAGACAGAGACAGAGAGACAGAGAGAGAGACAGAGAGACAGAGAGAGACAGAGAGAGACAGAGAGAGAGAGAGAGAGAGAGAGGTGTTCCTCTGAAGCCCAACCCCATCTTTTATTTATGACCCACAGGAAGTCCTTCAGCATGTCCTCTAGATGATACCCAGGAAGTAAGCACAACACGCAGCCATCAGAGCACAAGTCAGCCTGACCAGTCCCTGACAGTGAAACGGGGCGTGGTCAGCAGCGGGTTGTTGCAGGTTGTGGAGTCAGTTTGATGTCCTCTGGGTGTGAGGGTATCAATTTTCATGCTTGTGCTTTTATTTCTTTCTTTTTTTTCTTCTTCTTTTATTCCCCTTCCTCTCCCTCTCTCTCTCTCTGTCTCTCAGCTCCCCCAAAGTTCACCAAGATTCCCACAGACCAGATCGGAGTGTCAGGGGGTGTGGCATCATTTGTGTGCCAGGCCACTGGCAATCCCAAGCCCGTCGTCTACTGGAACAAGAAGGGCAAGAAGGTCAACTCCCAGCGTATCGAGGTGGTTGTCACAGTGCACAATTGTTAACTCCTACTGTAGCAGCATGAAAAATACAAAGCAGTATATTCAGTTAATAAAGATGTATTAATATATGAATGTATACAATATAGTAATATGTCTAGGTTATACTCTATATTTCTAGATGGATAGATCTTGAAATATTTATTCTTGCTAGATTAGATGATGATTTTAATATAAATTGTTATAATTCTGTTTTGGATTCTATGCTATAACCTTGTTTCTTTAAGGAGTAGTTCAACATTTTGTGAAATACATTCATTTGCTTTCTTGCTGAGAGTTAGATGAGAAGATTGTCTGTATGCTAAATATGAAGCTAGATCTGTGAGTCGATTAGCTTAGCTTAGCTTAGCTTAGCTTAGCAGAAAGACTAGTAGCAGGGAGAAACAGTTAGCATGGCTTTGTCCATAGGTAACAATAAAATCCACCTACCAGCGTCTCTAAAGCTCAATAACACATTATATATAATTTGTCTAATCTGTTAAAAAACTTAAGTGCAAATATGACAAGTTGTGGTTTGCCAGGATTAAATAAAGTAGATATAATGTGTTAATAAGTTAGTTTAAGAGATGCTGTTAGGCAGAACTTTGGACAGAGCCAGGCTAGCTGTTTCCCCCTGCTTCCACTCTTTATGCTAAGCTAAGCTAATTGACTCCTGGCTTTAGCTTCATAGTTAAAGCACAGACATGGGAGTGGTATCAGTCTGCTCAGCTAATTCTAATTCTAATAAGCGATTTTCCCAAAATGACTATTTCTTTAAAGTATTAATTTGACAACAGAACAACATTTTTGCACATTTCAAGCATAGGTTGCAAAATGTAATTAAAGTATAACACTGAAGACAAACTAATTGCAACAGAATTTCTGAGATTTTTTTTAAACTGAGCAGATTGCATAAATGCACATAATATTGCTGTCCCTAAGCTATATGCTATCAAGCAGGCTATTCCACAGAGCTGTTTAATTCCCGCAGCTCAATCACATTAGTGAGGCCTGACTGTATATCCGTAATATGACCTAATGGTTAGAGATTTCAACCAAAGGACCCACATTCAACCCCCCATGTTGGTAAGTATCTACCCTGCTGAAGTGTCTTTGTTCAAGACATTGAATCCCTACCAGCTCCAGGAAGGCTAGCTGAGCCTGACCTCGTGGAAGGGAGGGCAAGTAAAAAAAAAAAAGAATTTGCTTTAGGAGATCAATAAAGTATTAAACTATAATTATTATCACATAATTACTTTAAAAGAAAACTATGCCAAGTTAAAGATTTACAACATTATAGTTTACTGTTCTAATAGTCCATCTGTTTACTCTGCTGTGACTGATGTGTCTTTTCCTGTGGTTCTGTGGCTGTCCAGACCGTAGAGTTTGATGAGGGTGCAGGTGCTGTGTTGAGGATCCAACCGCTCAGAGCACCCCGGGATGAGAACATCTACGAGTGTGTGGCACGCAACAGTGAAGGAGAGGTGTCCGTCACTGCAAAGCTGGCCATTATCAGAGGTGAGACACACACACACACACACACACACACCCTATCTCCATCCTTTTCCACTTGAGTGGTGCTTTCTTTTCACATACACACACCTGATTTCAACCGTCGTCCCCGGTTCCCTGGGCTGTCAGTTGTAGCTGTGACAATGGAGCCATGCCACACCCTGCCTCCACAGCAGGCTGCAGTCAACTGTTCTTTTTATAGTCCCTCTTGAGTGCGACCGAGCGTGATCTGACCACAGAGACACTAGCTAGCGTGCTAGCTAAAGGGTACTTTAGCATCCCAGTTTGCTGTAATCACTGCGCTTCTCGGCTAGAGTGAGGGTGTTAATCTAATGTACACTGTCTCCTTGGAGGGAAACTTATCGAATGTGGTGCTCCAACATGCTATGAACTAAAGTTCCAGCATGTGGCTGCAGGCCTGGGATCTGAGCCCTGGCCATTCGCCCAGCACAGCAGGAGAGGACGAAGAAATAGAGGGAGGGCTGCTCGGGCTGTTACTACATGAAGAAAAATCAGGGGATTAGGCCTCGGTTTGGCAGACAACCCATTTCTGCCAGCGGAAATTGAGGAAGAGAAGGAAAGATGGAGGAAGAGGTTGAGGAGAGGTGAGAAGGAGTGTGATGAAGGGTGAGGAGGAGGTGGGGGTAGGTTGAGTAACACAACAGGATGGCGGGAAACAATAGAGATGAAATGGGATGTTCGGAGGAGTGGTGGAGGGGGTGTAGAAGTGCGGGAGATGGATGAGGATTGTGGAGTTGGCAGGGCTGTGTGGTAAGCAGAAGGCTGGTAGCCCAGGGAATAGACTCCTGTCCATCTGTTACCCGGCCATCATCTCTGCACACACAGCCCCGATCTAAAGCACATTACCGCATAAAGTACACCTCGAGGGCGAACCTCTCGGCGTGTGTGTGTGTGGCCGTGTGTGCCTGTTCCTGTTTGTGTAAACTTTTCTCTTACTGAGATCTGTGTAGCGTGACGTCCTCTCTGTGACAATAGAATCAGCTGTCTTTGATTCCTCCTAATCTGCTGATGTGCTCTGTGCAGTAAACAGAATACAGGACTGCGATGAATGGAACAATATTTGACCCAAAGCACCAAACAGATTCAGAGCTGTTAGCAGCCGTAATAGTGTAATTTTTCAAACACCGGATAAGGATGCACAGACGGGTTGCCACTGTGTATGGTGGGCGATATAATATATACTGGTTAAACGTTATAAATTTGTCAGCCGACAGATGTTCCCATGTGGTGTTAGGTGTCCCTTTTAATATCTCTGGGCGTATGAGGTCATTGTGGGCAATGTTGCAAATCCATGAACAGGGCTGGTTTGTGGGAATATTGGATTTTCATATGATTTTTAGATCAATACCTTTAATTTTTAGGTATTTCATTCACCGGATTTGCCAAAAAAAACAGACATTATTTTCTGGTTATTTTATCCATGAACAATTTCTCAATTTTCCAGAAAATGTACTGTATCACAATAATTTATTGATATCGTGATAGAAAATTACATATACCATGATAGAGGATTTAGGCCACATCACTCACCCCTAGATTCCTATTTCAAAGTTTTCTTATGATGATGATGATGATGTCCTTAATGTTTAGGTTTATGTTATGGCCATAAGTTTTAATTATTTCAGCAATTTTTCTAAGAAATCATGTTTTTTTTCTGTCAACTTGGTATGACAAATGGCTCTAAATATTACAATACCAATAAGCCTCAGCCATTGCCAGCCACCATTGTCACAACATTTCTCAGAAAGTGATCCAGAGACTGATTTAAACTGCTGAATTTATTATCTGGTTTCTACAAAGTGTAAACTCTAGCTTTTGCCTATTATTAACCTGCTGTTAGCGGCTCATGCAACAAAGTTTTAAGCTCTGATTGGAGGTTTATTACCAAGAAGCTCCTTGGGAGTCATAGTTGTTGTCTCTACTTTTTATTTTTTTTTAATTTTGTGCCTTTGACTTTTTATCAAAGAACCAGATATTTGCTAACACAGTTGCAACTCTTTTGTAGTGATGATTTTATGCCCATCCAAGCCTTGTGAGCGCTCCAAATGCCAGTCACATGACATATATGCAGAAAAACACTAGGACATTTACTTCTAGACACCTCCTCCCACTTCACAACTCTATTCCTGAAAAAAATATAACTCAATGCTTTGGACTGTTTGACAGCATGTTTTCAAAGCCATCCACCCCTGCAATCATCTTTAGGCTGAGTGAGATACTGTATGATATATCATGTCATCCAAGAATGCTGTTAAGTGCACAAAAGTCGGCAAAAATTGTGTTTGGGTCAGTTTTTTCAAAACACGGTTCATTAGACTAAAGGTCCACCAGCCACTGAAATAAAAAGGAGGCTTTCCATTACTGACCAAACCCTTCCACTGAAAAGTCTTTTCATCCCCTGATCCCCTGATGTGTTTCATCTCATCATTTTGTATAATGGTTGACCGACTAATAGCAGTGTCGTACCGTGTGAGGGGCGTGTGGTTGGCCACAGGATATGGGCTGCTGCTCTATAGGCTGCCTAATGGATGGAGATGTAGTAGGTTATGGTCCGGGAGATCTTTCTTTTTGTGCCTTCAACATCATCATCACACAGCACCCTTCCCATCCCATCGCCTACTCTTCTTCCTCCTTTCTCTTCTTCCTGACTATATCTTTCTGTCTTTGGCTCTAGCAGCCTCTTCTTTGGCCCACAGCGTCGTCCGTTTCTAATTTCTTCTCTCTTGTTTTATTCATTCTTTCATTTTCTCTGCCATCTATTCTGCCTGACCCTCACTGTCTATCCGGACTCTCTCTCGTCTCCTCCCTTTGCATTTTTACAGGCTCTCTGCTGCTCCACCCCCACCCCACCCCCCACCACCCCCACCCCATCCCATCCGAACCCACCCCATCCCCTTTTCCACCCAAACTGCTCTTTTCTATGGACACTGCAGTTGTGTTGTTCCGCCTTCAGGAGATGTGAATATCTGCAGTTCTGCATGTTTAAAAACCTCTGGTGGGCGAGAGATTCTCATCACTGCAGCCGTGTGTGTATATATATATATATATATATATATATATATATATATATATATATATGTGTGTGTGTGTGTGTATATGTGTGTGTGTGTGTGTGTTCTTGTGTGTGTTTGTGTGCATGCACAACCTTTATGATTGTGTACGCGTGTGAATACATGCACATGGATTTCTTTGTTTATGGGTGTGTGTGTGTGTGAGTGTGTACGGCTGGTTTGTGCAGAGTAATCCTGATTATACTCACCTCCCAGTGTCCCATTTTAGGAGAAAGGGAGGCGAGGGATGGGGGAGGAAGAGGGTGAGAGAGAGAGAGAGAGAGAGAGAGAAGGGGGAGGAGAGATGTTCTGCCACCACGGCAAACACCCTTCAAATGAACAACAGAGTCAGATCAGTGGTTCCCCCCAGGCGTCTGCTGCATTGGCAGGCCGGCGGCTCAAGCAGCATTTCAGAATGGAAACAACTGAGAGTATCAACTCAGTCTGCAAGAGGATTACACTCCTTGAGAGGAGAACCGGCTCTTTCATCATACATACCCCCTCATCTTCAATGTGTTTATTCCCTCCTTCCCGTTTTTTCTTTTTCTTGCAGTCTATTCTTCATGCGTGTTTGTATGTAATAGAGTGTTAGGTGTGGGATCATCATGCTTTGTGTGTTTAGTCTCCGGCTGCTGGATCTGTGAGGGGAGGCAAAGTAGGGCTCAGGATGGTGGGGACACATGTGGGGTCTTGGTGGGATTGATCTACGATGCTAAGTCTGATTCTGCATTGTATTGTGATCTATTATCATAAAGGCCCATTAGCATTTAAAGTGCTCCCCTTCAGCCCTCCTGCAGTCTATAGGAGTCAAAGCATTACAGCCTCTGAAGACCGCTGAGCACTGGCAGATTAATCCTGAATCAGGCTCCCGGAGATCGGCTTTTATTCGGGCTTCTTTCATGCACATGGCCGTTCCCCACTGAAATGAACTGAAAGATGAATAGGCAACCTGTTTCTTAACCAGGACAAATGATAATTTTCTGTGGGGAAGTGAGTGTTTGCGCATGTGTGTGTGTATCTGTGTTTGGGTGAGTGAAGGAAATACAACTAGAGACAGGAAAAGAAAACCTGGATTCATGTTTGTTTGTTTGCATCATATGCATTATGTGTTTGACTCTGTGTGTGTATGTCTGTATGTCCTTGTATTTGTGTGTGTGTGTGTATGTGTGTGCATGCGGACGCATGAATTGCATATTTGCCCAGATTCGGTTGGCTCCACCGACTGGTTTTGGGCACAGGGCCTGATTGCCCTTCTGCAAACATAACCAGGCCAAAATTTATGCTCTCAACCTCTTGATACACACACAAAGCTCCAGGGAACAATGCTGGTTGGTCCTTGCCAATGTTCCCCCCGAACGCTGTTGACACACACAATGTTTATATACACATGGCGCATTTTTCCGTTGGCTGTCTTATCAATTTAGCCAGGAGATGAAAAATAAGCGGTACTTTTGCGCAGCAGTGTTTGTGTTTGATAAATGATTCATTTGGTGAAAAGTGTGATCAAGGCCATGCCCGCAGTATCTATTTCAAGCAGCCGCTGACTCATCCAGGAGCCTGGCTGAAAACCTGTAGCTCCCTATTCTCCTCTCCAGTGAACTGTACTTGTATCCAGTACAACTATCTGTCTGCTGGCTTATCTGGATCTGCAGAGTGTTGCTGCTGTGTGTTAGTGTCATCTATCTGTCTGTCTGTCTCTGTCTGTTGCACTAAAACAGTTTTTTCATTCATTTTACACAATGAAAGAAAGGACCCCAGGTCACAAAAGTCCAAGACTTATTTCCATTGTGGTGCTTGATGTAAAGAAGTCATTGATGCAGGAGTCCAGGTGACTAGGCGACATCATTCTAGCAAGAATTACATACAAATAACTCAGATGATGAGCTGAAGATGAACAATTGATTTGATCATTGTTTGAGCAAAAATGCCAAACATTTGCTGACTCCAGCTTTATAAATGTGAGAATTTGCTGCTTAATACGATTTTAAATTTTAAATTTCAAACTCTTGCACAAGCAATCTGGAGATGTCACCTTGGGGTCGGGAAAATTGTGATGGATATTTTTCACTATTTTGTGTCAATTTATAAATTAAACGATTAACCAAGTAATCTGGGGAAAAAAGGATAATCTTGAATAGATTATTAATTGTATAGGTATATCTTTCAAGACAAAATGCCAAACACTTGCCTTCTTCCATCTTCACAAATGTGAAGAATTGATGCTTAATACTGTTGTTAATAGAATATCTTTGGGTTTTGAACAGTTGTCACAACGAGCATTTCAAAAACATCACCTATATGCTCTGGAGGTTTGTGTCGGGCTATTTTTGTTTTGTTTTTACTATTTTGTGACTTTTTATAGACTAAACAATTTAACAATTAATTGAAAATAAAACACAGTAAACTATAAATTCTGAACAATCATTTTATATTTATTTAGAATATACTTGTAATATACATTGTTTTCGTACGGTATGGCAGTATCGAAAAATCCATCCATCCATTCATCTCTCTCCCTGTTTCTCCCACCTCTTTCTAATGATTCAGTCCAAGGTCCACCTACACTCTATATTTGCAGCATTGATAAAGACCTGACTGGAATACAGAGCCAGACCCCCTATAAACACACACACACACACACACGCACACGCACTGAGCCCGCTGTGGCGTGCTCTAATTAACAGCTAGGGAGTCCATGTAGTGGTAGCCGGCGGGGTGATAAAAAGACCATCTGAACCCTCTCAGGAGAGGGGTGGGGTAGGGGGAGCAGAGGGGAGCAGATGTAGCCCTAGCATATTCCTCGCCTCAGGAGAGCTCACCTCCTGACCTCCCTATTGATCTCCCCCCTCTACTTCCTTTCACTTCCTCCTTGTTTTCGTCAATGGCCATACCACTGGTCTTTATTCGGGGGGATCATTAGCATTGATCAGTCGGGGACGGTGGAGGCAGGGGGGTCAAGGTGGTTCCCTCCCTCCGCTTGGGTCTCTGTTGGCTGATATCAGAAGGTTGGTATGAGGCCTGATCGCCACCTGAGCTCTAACCGCAGCGTTCAGACTCAACATCGTCATCGTTGACTCACTCTCTCCGCCTTTTGTGGCATTTCTCCTCTCCTTCCTCCTCTTAGCCACGCCATCAGCGGCAACTTGACATTCCTATCTGACGGGGTCTCTCCAAAGCGGATGCCTGTGGAAAGAGAGAAAGAGAGCGATAGATCCTATCTCCACTCAACCACTCAGCCTCTCATCCCCATCGCAGAGTGTGTGGAAACATATGGTACACGTCTGTCATGTGGTTAGGTAGCAGGGGGCCCGGAGGAGGAGAGGAGCAGAGGAAAAACACACAGACAGTTGATGCGGCCACGGTCTGCATCTCGGACTGTGTTTGGATCAGTGATGCTGGGTTTGAGCTAGCAAACTTTTAGGGGGTTTTGTTGTGCTTGACAATCAAGAGGCTCCAGTGGGTTTGATTTATTAGCCAAGGAAATTGCCATCTTGGTAATTGCTTTGCTGCTGTAGGAAAGTGGAATATATAATTATAGTTCCAGGTATGGGGGAGGTGTCTGTGTGTATGTGCGAGAGAGATAGAGTGGTTAAAAGGGTAAGGAGAGGAGGAAGCAGGAAGGCTGATGGATGCTTGATTACGTGTCTGGCCATCTGGACTGTTGTCACCGAGATGCTTAATCCCATTCAGCACAGAACGTGTGTGTGGATGTGTGTGTGTGTGTGTGGATGTGAAATAGAAAGCAACTGCTTTTTCTGCGTGCACACACCTTCATTTTCCTGGATACGTGTGGACGTGTCTCTGTACATTATTCCACACGATGCTAATAAGAACATAGCTGTAGACACAAATATGTACACACACGCACAGGCAACAAACACACACACTTATCCACTGCCCCCCCCTCCCCCATTGTAATCAGACATATCCAGACGCATGCAGACACATCCCAGATCGGCCTCTCTAATCGTTGGTACATTTTAACAATTACTGCTAACAAGTCCTTATTACCCCCAGTGCCCTGCCCCTCCTCTTGATCCCAGCTTCTAATTGCTGCTGCTGTTTCTGAGCAGCTCTCTGCATAGTTATTAGACAGGAATCATTACCACCACATAGCACAGAGCCACACCATGGAAAACTCACAGTTCACTGCTACCGCCACCAAACACCTGTGTTTCTAGGTTAGGAGAGTACTGCATGTGTATGTGTGTGTCTGCCTGTGTTTATGCATGTGTGTGTGAGTGTGTCGGCACTTAAGTAACTCCTGCTGACTGGGCGGTATGTTTATACTCCTGTAGAAATGGCCTGTCACACACACACGCACGCATACACACACACACACACACACACACACACACACATACACACACACACACACACACACACACACACTAAAACCTAGCTGTGTTTCTGCCAGCCCACTAGATCACTTAATGACTAGTTAGCTGTAAGAACGATCATGCGGCTTTGATGAGGAAGGATATAGTGGCTCCGCTGTCCTCGCCAGTATCTCCACTTTCAAGTCTGCAGATGTTAAAGGGGGGAGGGGGGGCATTGGCTGTCACATCACTGTGTGTGTGAGCAAGTCTTATGTTTCAACACAGAAGACAGAAAGTAAAGATTCAATGCGTGGCAGGGTTGACTCTGCCTCTGTGCAGACAGATAAACCAGTTTGTGTTTAGAAAGACTAAAAATCAACACCGCCAAAAAACTAAGGAGTACACACACATTTGTTCATTATTGTCCCAGTGGATTTGCTCCAAAATAAAGGATAAGCAATCCTCACATTATCTAAACCGCCCTGCTCCCCAACCACAACCCTCTGTCTGTGTCCCTCTTCATAGCTTCATCATTATCTCTTTTTAGCCATGCTTGCAGCGTGGCTCTAGGGATGGCAGTGTCGGTCTGACAGTCAGTTGGACAGTCAGCGGTCCACAACTTTGGTCCAGAATGAATTTGAACAGAAAATTTGGTACAGACATTCATGGTTCCCAGACGATGAATCCTGATGACTTTGGTGATCCTCTGACTTTTCCTCGAGCACCGCCACGAGGTTCACATTTGTGGCTTTGGGTGAAATGTCTTGACAACTGTTGGATGGATTGCCATGACATCTGGTACAGACATTCATGCTCACCCTGCGGATAGTAATAACTTGTGATCCCCTTAAATACCTGCAAAACTAAAGGCATTCCCATCAGCTTCAGCTTCAGCTTTATGTTTACTGCTAATTAGCAAATGTTAGCATGCTAACACGTTAAACTAAGATAGTGAACATGGTAAACAGTTATACCTGCTAATCATCTGCATCTTAACATTATTGTGGTGAGCATGTTAACATGCTGATGTTAGCATTTAGCTCAAAGTACCAGTGTGCCTTTTTAAAAGGGCCTATTTTGAATGCTGCTTACATCTGTAAATTCTGAATACTTTCTTTCTTTGTCTGCATCCTTCCAGAGGACCTGTTGCCATTTGGCTTCCCCAGTATAGACATGGGTCCCCAACTGAAGGTGGTGGAGCGGACGAGGACAGCCACCATGCTGTGCGCTGCCAGCGGCATCCCCGACCCAGAGATCTCCTGGTTCAAAGACTTCCTGCCAGTCGACCCCACCATCAGCCAGGGCCGCATCAAACAGCTCCGATCAGGTGAGATAGACAAAGAGTTACTGTTAGATCATTTCAGTTTAAAATAAGTAAACAAACAGTGCATCTAAAGCTTAGCATCACTATCAGGTAAAATCCCTGATGCTCTAAATTTGGTGATTAGGATGTTTTAATTAGGATTGAGGGATTACATGCTCCTCTGAGTTTATCTACATCCTTTGGGGGTGTAAAACCTTTTTAAAGCCAATTTCATAAAAGGATAATTGTGCTGTCCTTAAGCCAAGAAAAAAAAACGCAGTTTTTATTAACATTTGGGAGAAAAGATTATAAAAAGATGACATTTTTAAAGGCACAAATCTCTTTTGATTGTGGATCATAAATGTCAAAAAACAAGGCAGCAATGCAATTGAGGAAAAAAATGCCAGGTCTCATAAACACTTATTACAAGTGGGTTGAAAAAGTTTACACCCAATTATAAAGTAAAACCACTTTGAAATAAATACATAATATAATAATCAATCTAACCCCAAACAACCATTATTCTCTTTCTCAGATCACAAAATCAATAGATACAGAGATAGTTTCTCCACATTAGGTATTTAACTGATGCTCCTTTTATCTTTTGACCCGCCCAGCCTGAAATTGTGTGAAATGAGCTCAGTGTCTCAAAATCTGAATGCAAGATGACTTTGCAGGGCCAGTAATAAGGAAAAGAGGGAGGGAAGCGTTTT
The DNA here is from genome assembly GCA_008360985.2 of Macquaria ambigua. Classification (NCBI taxonomy): domain Eukaryota; kingdom Metazoa; phylum Chordata; class Actinopteri; order Centrarchiformes; family Percichthyidae; genus Macquaria; species Macquaria ambigua. The sequence goes on along the minus strand of VMKM01003485.1, from coordinate 5,896 downwards.
TGCTGCCAGAGAGAGGTGAGAAGAGTGTTTCTGTGCAGACAGATTGAGGAATGAATACAGAAGAATCACATCTTGTGCTTAAGACAGTTTGTTCAGCTTTGTTTATGCTCTTCTGTATAGATGATACAGTGTCTTCTGGAGTAGCCAGACACGTATTTTCTCCGCCATTCTCTCTCAGTCGTCCTCAGGGGGAATGAAAGTGATGGTGAGGCGAAACCATTTTGTTGTTGCTTCATCCATATTCTCTGTGCTCCCCCATCCTGCCAGCTCTGATATCTCCCTGCTGTCAGCCAATATCCTTCACTGATCACTAGTGCCCTCTGTCAACCTTGTGTCTTCGTCTCCATTTGCAGAGTTTGCCATGACGCCATCACGTTCACATTTTTGAGCCCCGCTTCCATTAGTTACTGTTGCTACACCTGTCAAGCTTTCTGTTCTCGCAGTTTACAATGATATTACAGAGTGTTACAGAGATTTAGCACATTTACTTTTTTTAGTTTTTGAAAGAATGGGTCTCTGATTTCACACAGAAGTAGACAAAAGCTGATTTTGCCTGCTGAAATGACAACTGTAGCAGATTTGATCATCTACAGCTAGCTAGCTAATTACGGCTAACTCAAAACCAGAAACACATGAAAGAGTCTCAAATATGCAATTAATGGCTACATACCATATATTATGCAAAGCTACAGGTCCTAGGCAAAAAGTAAAATGTAGAAGACAAGGACATAAAGATGCAGCATTGTTTTGTATTGCTAGGTAGAGCTGCTAACCTTATAGTGCAGTATGAGAAGGAAAATGTAACTGTATGTACTGTAAACTGTTATGATGTTCTAATAAAATTACTGATACGTTAGGCAAACATAATACTATTACGGGTAACGAGTTTAGCTGGGGTTGCTGGAATGTAATCAAATCCAATAAAGAGCAGAACAGAGTCGCTAGCGTTAGCCCAAACTCTGATACAGTAACATCCAGGATCGCCTCCCACACAGTGGAGTAATTCGATACACTGGCTGTTCCAGTCGTGGACGGGGATTTTTCTAATGGAACCTGTAACCCTGACAAAATAATGTAATATTAGCAAAGGATGTGCTCCGCAGCCTTGGAAATAACACTGTGTTAGTGTTTCTGTAGGTAGTAAGCTAATTTGCCGAACATGCTTTCAACAACACACTGTTTAATCCATTCTTTACAATGCTGCCTCTTGTGCTTTTGTCTTTTTAAAAAAAGGATAATAAAGACACTTCTCTTTATATATGGAGTATCACTTTTACTACAGCTCCATTGAGACCTCTTCAACCTGTAGAGAAATCCAAATGGGCTTGTCAGGCCTGCCATGCCTATTTGGTTTAGTGAAGGTCACTAAGCAGATAGCTGTAGCCTATTTTCTGTGCAGAGATAATTTCCAGTAACCTACTGATATGTAAAAATAGATTCTTACCACTGTGATATATAAAATACCTAAAGCGTAATTGCCTCTGTTTAAAATACTCTGCAGTGGGTGTGGGTGGAATTTGGTGTAGGGCCAGCCTTGCTGCTGCATGGAGGCAGGTGAGACAATAGATACACTCAAAAAACAAGAAAAAAAACAGGAGACTTTTAAAGCTGTACTATGTCCATCGGAAACATTAGTAACATGCCAGAGGGAGCAGTGTAGTGATTGTTTTATAGATCCCTAATTACGATAAACGCTATGCAAATGTTTTTCTATTCCCTGCTTATAATTTATGAGAAAGCATTGGTGGCCTTGGAGCTACAAAACAATGAACCTCTCTCAAACCTCTCCATGCATCTTGAAACAATAGTTTAGTTTTTGTTTTTACTATTTTCTCTCCTAGTGAGTACAGGATATTTTCATTGGTATACAGTGTAGGAAAAAAATATTTTTGTAGCCCTAAAATTGTAAATAATTCAACTATCTATCATAATAAGTTTCACTTGGTCTGCTCTGAGGCTCATTTTGTCCTCTGGACGGTGTCACACAGAGACATGACACTGATTCACCGGTACAGAACGTTAGGCCACATATCACATCAATGAAACAGTAGCAAGACAAATGGCTCAGTGAGATTCACCGCAGGGTTTAATAGGATTTCAAATCACCAAAAGCATCACAAAGCTGAACAACAAAATGCGCTGTATAATGAACCAAACGCTGCAGCAAAATGACTTGGAGGAAATCAATTACACCTGAGCTAGGCACAATATAGCATCGAGATGTGTTATGGATGAAACCCTCCTTTAAGATCTGTTTAATGGGGGCACCTTCCAAGCAGTGCCTCTGATTTAGTGGACGGCTGCCAGCTCTCGTTGGACCACAGCCAGGGATCTGTTTTAGGCCACAAACATTGTTTTCTCTCAGTCTCTTCCTTTCTTTCTCTGTTGGGTCTTGGAAATATTTTTATGGCCCATATGGGTCAGGATGAAAAATGATATTGAGAATGACTGCACTCAAATCCCACAAAAGATGACTCTTCACAGCCCATAAGTATCCATCATCTGTGGTACCCTCTCACTGCAGGTAACTGTCCAAAAGGTGGCCGTGGGACGCCATGTGTACACACCTAAAACCTGCACACACACACACACGGCATCGGTTTCCTGAGGGTAGAAACATATGGCGCAGTGTAGAGCTGAACTTCTCCTGACATCTTTATACCTCAACCAAGGCATCCATCTATTTTTCCATGCCATCTGCCGCACCAGTTTAGATGTGCTTGAGGAGAACCACGACAAGCTATCTGTCTATCTCTGACATTTGGGACTGAGATCTGGAGAGTTTACCTAAGCACTTAGAAGCCTTCGTAGACCTACACTCTAACAGATGGCATGCAATATGGACCCTGAGGTTGGCTGCTGGGTAATGGATGTCCTGTCTTGACTAACAACTGTGATCTGATCAAAGGTTGTGGTTATGGTAACGGTCACGGTTTAGGTCACTTTTATCTAAAGCAAAAAGGGAAATGATTAAAACATAATTTTTTTCATACAGTTTAGTTCCTTTAAATCAGATGTACTAACTGACCGCACAAATATAGAAGAAAAGGAAGAAGTTTTTTTTTTCACATTAAAGGCATTCCTCCAAATTAGTTATGACTGTTTTTTATTGAAGGCAGTTTCTGTCTTCAGGCCTGACTCAAAATGTTGCCTGTGCATCATTAAATAACTCTGCGATGGAGGTTATTTTTGTCCTGTTTGTTTGTGTGTGTGTCTGTTAGTCAGCAGGATATCTCAAAAACAGATTTCAATGAAATTTGGTGGGAAATTAGGACACTGGCCCAAAAAGCAAACGGTTTGTTTTTGTTGAAGGTCAGAAATTTCTTAAAATGGCGAGATAGACAAATCCTCTTACAGATCACGCTTCTAGATTGACAGAAAATATGGAGTTAAAATTTCTTTGTGTTGTGATTTGTTATACTTGTTGATTCAAAAAACCTTTTTAAAAAATCTGCAAATGATCAATATAGGGCAGCAACTAATGATTATTTTCATTATCGATTTATCTGCAGATTATTTTCACAATTAATCAAATATTAGTTAGGTCTGTAAACTGTCAGAAAATTGTGAAAAATGCCTGTCACAATTTCCTGCAGCCCAAGGTGCTGATTTTGTCTGATTATCAGTCCAAAACTTAAATATAATCAATTGACTGTTATATAAGACTAAGATCCCAGCAAATATTCACATTTGAGAAGTCAGAATCAGTGAATATTTGGAATATTTGCTTGAAAAAAAAATGACTTAAATGATTATTGGTTAATCACAAAACTGTTGCAGATTTAAAAACTTATAACTAGTGTGCAAATGAACTTGTTTGATTCCAACATTTTATTTTTAAACTGTGTTAAGTATGTGTGTTGTGGTAAAAATAGCGCCCGTCTGTCTTGATTGTTGGTAACGTCCGGTCCCAGTTAAAAGTTAATGTGTCACTTCGTGGGAGACTGGAGTCCAGGTGATCTGTTTGACCTAGATGTTCTGGCACAGCGATCAGGTTAGCAGTATCTGCTGTCATCTGATCGGCTGAGTCTCTGCCCAGCAGACATAATACACCATCCGCGATTTCACCGCAGCTCAATTTACTGAAGTCACATCTCATTCTGGGTCCGTCAGCAGCTTCCAGACTCACTAACAAACTGCTCTCCCTCCTCTTCTCTGTTATCTTTCACTTTCCCTTTTACCGCTTTCTGTCTTTTTGTCCACACTGACTGTCATTATGTTTGTCCATTCATTGTCAGTTATCCATCTACGCTGTGTGTTTATGTATGTATGCAGTGTCTTTATATGTGCATATATACACTGAACACCACGTATGATAACGACATGTTTTGCATAAAGGAGTATCTCAATTGCCATTTTTCAAATCTATGCTGATGGTTAGCCATATGAGCTGCTTCCAGCTGTCAGATGAGTTCTTGTTTGCAGAGCTCCACCTGTCCGGCTCCATCTCTCCTCCACTCTGTCTTTCTCTCGCTTCTCCTTCTGCCTTCTACCTCTTTCTGGAGCAGATAATTTATTCCTGTTTATCTCTCAACTCTGCCCTGTACCGCGGGGAAATGAGAGATGGAAAAACAGAGAGAAAGAGGAGGGCACGAGCTGTTTTCCTTTCATGTAACTGCAGAAGATGGAGGCAAATGGATGACAGCTTCAGCTAGCAGGGCCTCAGCTCACTAAACACGCTCAAACACACAAAACGCACACTGTGGGTGTAACAAGTCCAACTTTCCCTCCCCTGAGGCTCCAAAAACATGTTTCAACTTCTGCATATACTGATCAGCGATTGTGTAATTTGTAGAATCACACACACACACACAGACACACAAACTGTCTGTCTCTGTGGAACCTTTTAGTGCTAGTGTTTAGGATTTAACAAGTAAAAGCTTTTTTGCCATTAGGATAACACACTGCTACTACTGTCTGTGTCTGTCTGCAGTGGTGGAAAGTCAGTACATTAACTCAAGTATTAGGTTTAATTTTGAGGTGCTTCGGCTTTCCTTGAGTGCAGGGCTGCAGCTAGTGATTATTTTCATTTTCTAATCTACCTATTATTTTCTCGATTAATCGATTTAATCGTTTGGTCTGTAAAATGTCAGAAAACAGATTTCTCCAGAGTCCAGGATGACCTTTTCATATGTCTCATTTAGCCTGACAAACAGTCCAAAACCCAAATATATTCAGTTTACTATGATATAAAACAAATCCTCACGTATGAGAAGCTTGAACCAGAGGATGTTTGGCATTTTTGCTTAAGAAATTACTAAAACGATTAATCAATTATCAAAATAGACTAATCAATTAATCTTTGCAGCTTTACTTGAATATTTCAATTTTATGCTACTTTGTACTTCTACTCTACCGGATACTACGGCACTACATGTCACAGGAAAATATTTTACTTTGTTAACCTTTTTGACTGCTACAGTTACTTTAAAAATTAAGATTTTACATACAAATCATATTGTGAAAAAATGATGCATTGTTAAAGATTTAACCAACAATATGTGAAGTATTGAAAACAACAAAACTCATGGTCTATTTTGGGGCTTCTTGTGTGCTTTTTACTTTGTGCAAATGCTTCAGAAAAAGCTATCAAGTGGACCATGATAAGATTTTTTTTGTCAGTCTAGTATAGAAAGTAGTTAAAGGGTCAAACAACCATATTTTCTCACTTATCTCTGGGGTTATGTAGCTATACAGATAGTTTTATGGTTTTTGTGCTGAAGTTTTGAGGTACTGATCCCTAATGTTTCAGCAGCCACCTTAATACAATATACTGTATATGAATGGAATTTTGTTTGTGCTTACATCAGTGATACATTGAGACAAAATATGTTAGCTATAAATGCTACTAGTATGTTAATTCATAATTATTAATAATAATGCAGTTATATAATAT
>VMKM01003484.1:5000-35660 GCA_008360985.2 Macquaria ambigua | reverse complement strand
TTCTGTCTGATCTCATCAGATGATTCTTCTCATCATTCATGGAAAGCAGGATTTTACTGTTGGACTCATTTCCAACTAGTTTGTATCTAATGATTCATTCTGGATTCATCTGCTGATTCTTTTCTCCATTAATCCATTGATTGATTGATTGATCACAATGAGCCCAAAGTGACACCTTCACAACCAACAGTCCAAACCTCAACATCATTAACAACATTAACATTATTAACATCATTCAGAGGAAAAGCAGCAAAAATCACTTCAACCATTCATTTCCTGTCAATCAGCTGATTGATTAATAGACTGATCGATCAGCTGTACCTGTACAAACTGTTGGGGAGTTTCATTTAGAACTAAACATTAGATTAAGATATTATTGTTTGTTCAAAAGCCAGAATAGGACTTGTGTTTACCTGACAGTGACCTTTAGTGACCTGCAGGTAATAACAAAGCAGGAAGTGATGCTGATACAGAGACACCAGACCTCTCCCTGGGGGGGGTCATGGTGGACGGCTGGACCAGCAACATGTGACTCTGAGACCAACCAACAAAGTCGTTATTTCAACCTGAACTAGGATCTTTACCTGAACCTGAACCCTCGTTTCCTGTCCAGTGAAAACCACGTATCTCCAAATTTGGTGACTTTGAATGTTTCAGTCAAACATCAGGATTAAGTTCCTTTATGGGATAAATAAACCGTTTAAACCCACTGGATTATCTGGAAAATGCAGAGTCACAAAACTGAAAGCAGGCCTGTTTTTATTGAAAAGTTGATGTTTTGGAGATATGTGGTTTCCACAGCAGCAGGTTCAACATCTGGAGGAGAGACTGGAACCAGCAGAGTGGAGGCTGTTAGCAGCATGTTGAGCTGTCCACAGACTTTTGGCCGTGTGGTGAGTTTGACAGACAGTTTATTGCAGCTGCTGGTCCCTGAGCATCATGGGAAACATTTGGACTCGATCCAGATCACCATTACTTGAATCTTTAATCAGGTCTGACACGGTTCATCTGTACTTACAGAGCTCCTTCCTGTACTTTATGACCACAACACACACAGAAACACAAACACACACGCACACAGAAACACAAACACACGCACACACGCACACAAACACACACGCACACACAAACAGAAACACACACACACACACAAACAGAAACACACTCACACACACAAACAGAAACACATGCACACACACACACACAGAAACACACACACACACAGAAACAGAAACACACACACACAGAAACACACACACACAGAAACACACACACACAGAAACACGCACACAGAAACAGAAACACACACACACAAACAGAAACACACACGCACACAGAAACAGAAACCCACACACACACAAACAGAAACACACACACACACACACAGAAACAGAAACACACGCACACACACAAACAGAAACACACACGCACACAGAAACACACACACACAAACACAAACACACACAAACAGAAACACATACACATGCACACACACACACACAGAAACAGAAACACACACACACAAACAGAAACACAAACAGAAACACATACACACACACAGTCTGCCAGTAACAGTGGAGTCTTCACTTGTTTCCTGTCTGACTTCCTCATCAGTCATTATCTCTCTTCATCCCTCCATCTTATCCACCCTCTCTCTCTTTCACAATAAAAGTCCCTCTTCCTCTCTGTCTCCATCCTCTTCATCATTCCCTTCATTCTAATCTGACTGTCAAAATAAAAGTGCATCTCTTCATTAATACCTGTCTCCTCTGATAGAGTTCGTCTCCTCTCGTGTCGCTCAGCTGCTGCTTGAAACACAGATTTACTTCCTAAAATGTAAACAATGAAAACAGTTTAAATATTCAGTTTCAAAAGAACAGTTAAGAACTAATACAGCCTGCGTATTTAGTTATTAGTTACTAGAACACTAGATAGAAAATTATACATTAAAAACAACCAAAGATTCAAAAGATAATTTCGTCATTTTTTTGTCATCTTTCTCAATGTTTGGATATTTGTAGTTTAGCTAATGATCTCATGTCTTTTAGTTATCTGATGGCTCAAATATGTTGTGCTTAAGTTATTAATCTGTGTGAAGAAGGTTTTATCTAGTGCACAAGACAATAAGATAAAAGATGGAAAGATGTATGTCACAGTGTTGGGGCTCCGTAGTTTATCTAACGGATCTAATAACTTGTGGGAAAAGTTATTTTGTGAACAGAAATGATGGAATATGGCCGGTTTCCTGGCAACCTCACGGTGACGACCAGACCCCAATGAAGTAACTGCGCCGGATTTAGTAACCGTTCAGTCTTTGTCCAGATGAAACCAGATCTAACGTGTTGATTAGGGAGCTTTAGAGGAGCTGTCTGAATACAGACCTGAGAGTAGCATCAATCTGAACACCTGACTCTCTGAGAGGAAGAGAAGAAGAGGAGTTCACTGCATGTTAACTGTTGCTACCCGACCGCTTGTCTTCCTCTCTGTCTGCTCTTCCTCCCTCAGAGCTGTTTCATGCATCCCTGGAGGTCAGTAGGTGTGCGTGTGTGTGTGTGTGTGTGTGTGATTACAGTAATGTCTTAATGACAGATGACATCACACCGTCAGTCAGACCATCTGTCTCCGCTCTGGGAACATGAATAAATGATAAATCCCACTTTTTATGTCAGGACATGAAGAGATGCTGCGACGGCAGCTCAGACACACTGACCCCGAGTCAGTCTCATCACACACACCAAAACACACACACGTTTACTTACTTTTGGGGACATTACATAGATTTGCATTCATTTCCTGGAGACTCACGCTAACTATAACCACTACTTGCCTAAACCTAACCTTAACCTAACATCGAACCAAGTCTTCATCCTAAAATTTAATGATTTACATTATGAGGACTTACATTTTGTCCCCTCAAGGAATATGAGTCCCCACAATGTGACACACACACACACCTCTGCTCTGAACATTAACAGGACTAAAGCTTGGTCAAATCAGAAAGTGGCGAAGTTAGCTAACCGCTAACATGCTAGCTACAGTCAGTCATGTTATGGATGTCTTACTCCGCCCTGACATTTTGTTCTCAGGATTCTTCATCATTCTGTCGTGAAGCAGTTTATACTCTGACAGGATACATCAATAAAACTGGATGTTAGTAACACAGCTAATAAGCTACGATAGCTTCCTCCATGTTGGACTCTCCGGCTCTCCGTCCACTCAGAGCTCAGCTCTGTCACCTGCACTAATTCACAGGTCAAAGTTCACTGAAGCTGGAGGTTATTCTAAGGTAACAAGGAGACAAGCAGAGTATTCCAGAAAACTGAACCTTCAGTCTGACTTTAGTTATTCAGATGCAGCAAACCTGGCTTTGCTTTTTATTTGTTTACTGGCAGATTGGTAGTTCCGTATATAAGGCTACAGCCAGCAGCTGCTTAGCTTAGCTTAGCATAAAGACTGGAAACAGGTTAACAGCTAGCCTGGTTCTGTCCAAAGGTAACAAAATCCACCTACCAATACCTGTAAAGATCACTGATTAAACAAACCAGATATAATGTGTTAATCTGTATAAAAAGATTTAAAAAGACATCTTTGTCGGTCGGGGGGGAGGTGTGTGACTATTTCTTGGCTGGAACCAGTTTCCAACCAGTGGAGTCTCCAGGGAGTTACTGCTCAGAGTCAAGAAGTAGTCCAGAAATAGACAACTTCCGAAAACTATTCCTTTAAGTCTGACTTCAGTAAGTTTGACTTCATTTAGCTTCAACAATCTTCAGTAAGCTGAAGTCAGACTTACTAAAGTCAGGCTTCAGCTTACTGCAGTGACCTTAAAATAATTAAACATGAACTTGAGGTTTCAGCTTCACGTCGTCCTTGAACAGAGCTGAAGATCAGCTTCTGCGAGGACATCGAACATAAACTGATGTAGATGTTTAGTTGAACGTAGTTCACATTTCATTTTGTATCAGAGACTTGAGTGAAAGATTCTGTATCAGGAGATAAAAACACAGTCAGTCAGAAAGAATGAGCCTGTTTATTAGCCCTCATGTTAATCATCATCATCATCATCCATCTTCCTCTTCCTCGGCCACTGACAGTCTCGTGGCTCGGGTTCATACATAACTCTATCTGTCAATAGAATCTAATAGAAAAATCTGCAGGTTACAGTTAGGACATCTGTCCATTAGAAAAACAACAGAAACCATGAAACCAAAAAGCTCCCCATCACCCCTTCAGGAGGAGGGGTCGGGACTAGGAAGATCTAAACCGGAGTGGACGGGTGATGTTGTGTCCAGTCCTGGTTCTGGGACGTTGGGAGGCTTGGTGTGACCTCGCTGACCAGTTGGTTACTGGTTTAGACCCAGTGCCAGAGCCTGAACTGGACACCAGACCATCGTCCACTCCGGTGTTTTTAATAATTTTTCGGGAAGTAAAACCCCCTCACTACAGCTCTCCTCGCCTCGGAGCCGCCACGCTAACGAGCTGCGGGACTGTTCAACACGCCTGTGACGATAACGCTCAGCTGGAATCACATGGTCCGATTACAGATGTGTTGAAAAATGACAAATCCCACCAACTGTTTAACGTAGCGGCGTCCAGACAGACAGACAGAAAGACAAGGAGAAGAGATAGAGACAGTTAGCCTAGCAGTCTTGAGAATATAACACATACTCAGCTTCTCTTTGCAAATCGGTTAGACACAACATGTGAATTAAACAATCTCATTTTTAACAGGATAACAAAGTACATTTTTAACTGGAGAGCACCCGCCAGAGTGGAAATTTACACAAACCATATTATCTTATCGACAAACTGAATATTCATAACTGGATGAACAGATTTAAATAGACCCCTGTACAGGAGAACTCATTATTATCGTCGTCATTATTATTATTATCGTCATCATCATCGTCACACATACAAGAAGCAGAACCACTGATTCAATATTCAACTCAACAACAGCCAGATCTCCCTCAACACAAGACAAACCTCTCTGTGGTCCGACACACACAACGCTCAGCTAACGCACAGAAATACACGCCAGACAGACAACACACAATGCTAACAAACGGCTAAGGCTGGAATCACACCTCTATGAAGATATACAAACATCTCTGTGAATTTATGCCAAGCAGGGTGTTATAGGTAACTGTAGGCTGACTCACAAGTCTTCCAAATCTAAACAACGTGCGTTAAACAAGCTAACGGGTAGATCCAAAATCCTGTTGGGAGGTGGGTTCGAAAAGAAAAAGCAAAAAATACTTTCATGTTTGTAGATGTATAAAAAAAGCCACGCAAAACAACAACCGTGCATGTTCGAGAAGCCTAATCCAGCTTTAACATACACACTATACAGCTAACACACAACTTTAATATGTTCACGTAACACACAGCTTAGCTACCGAACATTCAGCTAATGCTGCATTCACGCCATGTTGGGAGAATCAGGGAGAATTTGGGAACGCTGACACATTATTCAAAGATGTTACCCCCTTTGCTAGACATGTAGTTATACCAGATAAATGGATATTAATCCTAAATGAGCTATTTTTAATCATTTTACAGTGTTATGGCAGTTTGTTAGCATAAAATTCGATGCAAACAGCACATAGCTTCTTTTTAATTAGCAAAATAGATAATATTAGTGTTTATATTGAGTTTTATTTAGACGTCAGTGAAGGTTCTTTGGAGCCATTTTGTCACTGGTTCTGTTAATATTTATTTGAAATGGGAGATATCTTAGCTGTAAGAAATTCACAATATATCCAACTTGGAATTACAACTAGGAGGCTGACGTGGACATTTTTTCTCACCTGGCTATGCGATATGTCGTGAGTGCAGCATAATGCAAGTTAAGTTAGTGCACGTGTTTAGCCAACAGCTACACATCCAGCAGACTCACCAAGCAGAAACAGTTCAGCCAGCACATTCATTCAACTGACAAAAATCTGTAACGTGCATGATCATTAAAGAATACCCTCTATTAAGCTAACTTTCAATGCTAATACCGCTTAGCTAACACAAACACATATTGTTCAGACACCACATCTTTTCACTAAGAGATGTCTTTCAGTTAACTTGTACATTCAGCTAACACGCAACCTTCAGCTAATAAAACACAGCTAACAGAATCACTTCAGCCACCACATTCGTCCTGCTAACATTTAGCTAACAAACACACACACACACACACACACACACACACACACACAGCATACAGCTAACAGAAACAGTTCAACCACCACATTCACTCAGCTAACACACAGTTGAGGTAACACACATCTTTTTGCTAACAAACATCGTTCAGCTAACACACGTTTAGCTAACTTGTGCATTTAGCTAACACGCTTGTTTACCTAATACATCGCTAATAGAATCGATAACTTCATTGTTCAGCTCCCAACACTTCTTTTACAAACAAATGGGCAAAGTAGAAATGCAGAACTAAGTTACAACAACAATAATAAAGTTTCACTCTGTCAGAAAATAGTAATTTCCCCCCTTTTTGTAATGAAAGTTGAGGTGGGAAAACGTGGTGTCGGCTGGAGGTTAAATCCTGCGGAGGACACAAAGCGTTTGACCACAGAGAGATCTGGCTTTAGACAACGCAATATAAATCGTCATTTATTCATAATTACATCATAAAAACTAAAGAATCACTATAGAGATACAGGAATAAGAACTATCATCAAACCAAAAGAAAAACGATAAACGCGTCATTGCACCTCCAAGATGGCGACTAAAAAGGTAAAATTAGATTGAGAACACACAAACCCAGCGAGCACAAATTTAGTACAAAAAACAGTTTTGTCTCTGACGGTAAAACATTAAATTTCCATCTGACGCTATTAAAATATTTCTATGCCAAAATAAAAAAAATAACTGAGAGTCAACACACACAATCTGTCGCATGCTTTAAAACATCATAAACAAAATAATAATAATAATAATAATAATATCTGATTTTCTTACTCAAGACTGCTAAGCCTTATACCGTTTTCTTATTGGAAAATAAAACTAGACAAAATATAGATTATACTGGATTTTTTTTGTTCAAAGCCACACTGATACATCTTTAAGTTCAAGTTTGATAAAAAACAAAACAAAAAGAAAAACCAGGTCTACACTGTGGAGAGACCAGAGGCTAGTCCAAAAACATCTGCCCGACAAAATATCAACTTTGTAAGGTTAAAAAACAGAAAGAAAAGAGTTCGTGATTTTTCAGTTAATCCTTAGTTTTTCTCTACAAAAGGAAGGAGGAAGCGGCAGAGCGTTGCTAGGAAACCCCGATTCGGTTGCCGTCGACGACCATCCGAGGCCTTCACCAGTGAGGGAGGAGCCTCTAGTGATCCTAAAGAGACAGGAAATTACATCGTTTACAGGTTGTAGCAGAAGTGAGGTTTAAATTCCTCCCTGATGGTTCCTGGACCGGCAGGAAGTCCCGTTTCAGGAACCTTCTGATGTAAACTACAAACCAGAACCTGTGACAGGTGAACTACAGGTAAGCTTCCTGTGTGTTACCTGTATCTGGGCGGGGTTCCACAGGTAGGGCTGCTGTCTGTAGTATTCTGCTAACGCTGCAGTGTAGTCTGGCACCGGACTCTGCTGAGACGACTGACCTGCAGACACACAGATGATCATGAGGACACAAAGACACCAAGTTAGTTACTTAAACCATCAACACATCTTCACCTTGTCAGTTGTTGTGATCAAACAGCTGCTTATTTCCACCTGCAGCAGGTACAACATGATCCTTCATGTGGAGCGGTGTTTGTGTCACCTGATGAATCTAAGTCCAGTATTCCCTCTCTGTTAGCTCTGTTTGAGGGAAATATCTGGCTCTTTAGCTGCTAAATGTTCCACTTTCTTCACCAGCTTGTCTCTGAGTCTGTCTGCTATTTGCTGCTCAGCAGGTAGTGCACAGGTGAGTTTTTACAGCTTTTATTCTGAAAGCGACGCTCTGAGAGGCTGAGAGGAACCAGAACACATAAACAAGGACCTGAAACTCACTATAAAGCTCCGTAAAGATTCAGCCAACACATCGTCACTTCATACTTTATTATAAAAATAAAACTTATAGATATAAAATCCTCCCCCAGTCTTCCAGCGTCAGTGTGACGTCCTCACTTACATCTCTGTAAACACTGTCCAGCTGCTAAAATCCAGGTGAGATGTTGATACACTCATCTAGTTCAGATCAATTCTGTCCCTGGGTTTCGCCTCTCAGGCAATATACAGTCTTCCCTATCTTAGTGGTGTTGGGGCTGTATGCAGGGCTGACTCAAGTCATGTTTTTCCAGTAATTCATTTTGAAAAAGATCTATTTTAATGTTAATCTGTGTTTTTATTTGCAGTTAAAATCCTCCTAAACAGACACAAGATGGTAAATATATAATATATTATATTATATATGTATGTATATATATATATATATATATATATATATATATATATATATATATATATATATATATATATTTTACACACACACACACACACACACACACACACACACATATACATACATGTACACACTAAATGGACTGCAGAATCATAAAAAAATAATCATACAGCTAACCTTCACCCTCATGTTTAATATCCACATTCTTTATTATTTGCTGTGTTTTGTTACTGGAAGAACAGACAGACAGGCAGACAGACAGGCAGACGGCGTACTTTGTTTCTTGTAGTAGTCCTCCCAGGCCTTACTGTAGTCTGTCATCAAGCTCTGAGGCTGGTTCTGCTGACCTACAAACACACAACCAGACATTAAGTCAGTAAGTGTGACAGTGTTTACACTGAACTTACTGGATCACCTGCACCACTCAGCACAGACAGGAAGTCCATCAGACCCAGAACAACCAATCAGAACGTTTGCTGCGTATTCATCGATTTCTGGCGGCCTGGCAGGACAACTGTGTTCAGACGCCTCGCAGAGTGACTTTTAGACATGAAACTACAGAGGACAGGAGAGGAGGCTCTACACACTTCATAAACATCCAGAGACACAAAGGGAAAGGATAGATGGCAAAATAACACACACACACACACACACACACACACGAGTTCAGCTCAACTACAGAAGACGGTGAACTGCTCTAATATATAACCTGTGTGTGTGCGTGTGTGTGGACTTGCCTAGCTTCTTATAGTACTGCTCCCATGCTTTAGAGTAGTCCATCTGTCCTGTCTGAGCCATACTGTGACCTACACACACACACACACACACACACACACACACACACACACACACAAAGAGAGTCTTAACTGCTGGACTCAAACCCAAGTGTGTGTGTTTGTGCGTGTGTGTATCTGTCTACACACTGCTGCTGTGTGTGTGTGTGTAGGTGCACACCTAAATACTGCCTGCACTGTAAACTGGTTTGTACTGGGACTCTGAATGTTTCCCTGTCAGCTCTGAAATATGTCAAGAATCTGCATCAATAACAGTGTGTGTGTGTGTGTGTGTGTGTACACAGTAGTTATACATATGTGTGTGTGTGTGTGTGTGTGTGTGTAGTAGTTATACATATGTGTGTGTGTGTGTGTGTGTGTGTGTGTGTGTTACCAGGGTCTTGTTGTCCAGGGTTCTGCCAGCTGGTCTGGTAGGTGTTTCCCCAAACGCCGGTCAGGAAGGTCTGACCACTGCCACAGCTACACACAAACACACACACACACCTCATTAAAACACACTCTGCAGTGACCCTGCTGCTAAGACCCACAACTACAAACCAACCAATCAGAATGCAGCAGGAAATGATGCACAGTACACTGGGTGATGATGTAAGTGCCAGTTCTGAATATTTATCTGTGAGGGTCCAGGTACAAAAAACATCTCACACAGGGAGATGTGTTTGTTTAAGCCTGCAGTCCATGAGCAGGGCGACACTGACACTAATGCAGCTAAAGCAATTAATACAAATACAGAATTTATAGTTCTAACAGGAAGCGTGTTGTGTTGCTGCAGGTGGATGATGCGAGTCCATTATGTGTCTCTGCTGCATATTTGTTTCCATTTCCATGGCAGCGCTTCAATTCAGCCATCATTCATCACACAGTGACAGCCTCACATCAGGACGTGTGTGTGTGTCTCTTACTTCTGGTGTGTGGCAGGGCCCTGGGTGAAGGGACTGAAGCCAAAACCTCCATTACTCATAATACCTGAACCCTGGAGAGGAGAGAGAGTAGAATTTATTCTGTTTCATCACTTTCAGTCGGAACATCTAAAACATTCCACCTTAAATCTGCTGCCATGTGCTGTTTCACACTAACATGTTCATGTCTGCTGTGTCTCAGTACCATGACTGGAAACCACTGAGACCTGCATTGGTTTGAGGTCAAAAGTGTGTTTTTGTCACTTAAATTGCATGATTTTTGAGTGGAGTTTGGTGATGACAACTGGCTCTAAGCTCAATGTAACAGTTTGAGGTATTGTATTTTTAACTGCATGTGTTTTTTGTGAGTATTGTGTTTAAACGTGTTTTATTTATTTATTGAGTGTCCTTCGCGACACGTCTGTTTTATGGAATAATTCCTTCAATCTGAGACAAAGTTCTCTCCTGGAAGACAATAAATAATGAAATGCAGACTATTTATGAAATAATACATGCCACCAAGTTCATCACAACAGCCAAAAGATCTGCTGCGTGTCAAGATTTATGTTCTGAGGTTTCAGTCAGAATGAAACAAAGTTCAGGTTTAAGACTTAAGCCAGACTCAATGATAAAAAGCCTGGACTTTTACTTTACAGGTACGATGAGTATAAACTGGGTGTGTTTGATTTAGGACTCAGGTTCAGGCTGTTTGATGAGTAGAAAGTTTAAGTCAGTGTTATTGTATTGAGGTGCGTTTGTTTTGCGTACCCCAATCTTGTCGTCTATGAGCTGGCGGGCCAGGTCCATCTGCTGGGCGGTGCCTCTGATGGTGAAGACCCGGGTGTTGGGGTCGGTGGAGGGGGGAGGGTTCCTCTGCAGCTCCACGTGAGCTCCAGACTGCTGGTTAATACTCTTAATGGTTTCTCCACCTACAGACACACAGAAAGCATTACAGCAGCCTGCTGAACGCTCCACTATTCATCTGATTCACTTTAACTCATCAGTTAACTAATCAATCACCGTCTGCTCCACAGCGTTTCACACAGTCTATTCAACAATATGTCTGCAGGCATTTTCACGTTACAGCAGGAGAACGAGGGTCTCGCGCTGCTCGTTCCACGTTGCTGTATTTACCGCGCTGAAACTCCAGGGGGTGCTGTACTAAACAGTGTCACCGTAGCTACAATGCTAATGTTGCAAGCAGTAGATCTCTACTTTCCAGTGTTTCTGTAACAAACCTGGAAGCTTCACCAGGCGAACATCTGTCTGTCTGATCTGAGGTCAGTTTGTCATCGTGCAGGTCTGGAGCTTCAGAACAACAAGTCATTAGGATCTCGTCTATCTTCGTTCGAGCAGCCGTCAGCAGCGATTGGCTGCGCAGCTCGGGTCAAAGTTCAACAACTCTGGACTCTGTTTCTGTGCTGGTGGCGTTAAAATCACATCAGACAACAGATTTATCCCTAAAGGTACAACAAGTACAAGTACTGCATCCATCAGGTGAAACACGACCAATCTGTTGGTTCTGATGTGATTACAGGGAAGGAGGCACTTCCACCCTCGTATCATTCATCCAATAGATCTGAAATCCAATGACAACTAAAACTATATAAACTGTATGTACTGATGTCTTTGTCCATTTTCACTCTGATGAAGACAGTCGAAATAATAACAATAATGATAATAATAATCAATCCTTTTAATTCTCTTAAGTGAACAATCATTTGAAGTTGGAGTTTGATCTACGAAAACTGGACGCTAAAAACACGAGTCAGTTGTTGGTTGAACCAGTGACCGCTCTCCTCCTCCTCCTCCTCCTCCTCCTCCTCCTGCTGCTGCAGGTCATTAACTCTTTGATAACCAAATGAAGAGACCACTAACGGAGCCTTCATGAGGAGAGTCTGAATGTTTCCTCCCTCTGAATAAGTCTCCATGTGTTCACCAGGTGTTGTAGTTTAATGTTGTATTTTAGCAGCATTATAAGATTCTGTTTTTCTAAACAGTCACATGTTTGAGTTTTTAATATGTTGATGTTTAAATTCGAGCTTCAGACGTGTTTCGGCCAAATTTAGACAATAATCTGATAAAACTGTCAGCTGTTTTATTCTAATTAGAGCTGAATCAATCAATCAGTCACTTTATTAGTTGATCGACAGAAACACTTATTGATGAAAATTTTCATATTATATAATATTTGAGTATATATTATATTTTATATTCTGCTGTATTGCTGTACTATACATCATATTATACTATATTAATACATTTCACCTTATATTTTATATCCCATACTACATTATGTTAATGTTTTATTACATTATATACTAAACTTGGTTTCTATATTAAAAAAGACACTAAGTGTAATTATTTAATTATGATATTATATATTATTTATTATTCTGCGTATGTGTATATGTACTGCTTATCTTGTAATCTTGAATTTAACTGCTCTTGTATAGGTTACTTTTATATCTATTATTTTTATTTTATATATATATATATATTTATTATTGTCTAAATAATTAGCTGACAAATAAGTCAAATATAACCACAGATTATTTGTTCTTTCATGTTTTATCTGGATCTGATGCCGTTCAACTCTAAATTATTTTGTCCAATGACACTTAACTCTGTGTGTGTGTGTGTGTGTGTGTGTGTGTGTGTGTGTGTGTGTGTGTGTGGACAGGAGGACATTCATCAGTATTGTCCAATAGAAAGTCCTGACAAACAATGGACCACCAGACACACACACACACAGACCATATGGTGTCTAAACATCGGGTACTTGACATTTCTTTTTTCTGTTGCTTTTATTTTGGAAGCTGCTGCTCAACCCTCTTGACCTCCACACACACACACACACACTCACACACACTCTCACACACACTCTCACACACACTCTCACACACACACACACACACACACACACACACACACACACACACACACACACACACACACACACACACACACACAGGCTGGTGAATGGTTGATGTTTGTAAGAGCTTCTTAAATAGAGAGTGAAGGGCGCTGATGGAGCTCTCGTCCTGAATCTTTTACGTTCTTGTTGTTCATCGTGTTTTTGTTTTTTAGGGCTCCGGTCCTCCACACGAGTTCTCAGCAGGTTCCCGGCTGCAGAGACCAGAAACCGTTTAAATAAAGACCAAAGAAAAACATGAAATCCTCAGCAGCAGCTCGAGTTCAGTACTAACTGTACAGAAATCACAGCCAGCACCAGACAGATTATAAACACTTCCTGCCTACATGTTCAGAAAAAATAAATATTATAAATTTTATATTTATTTCTCCCATTAGAAAATGTTACATGTAAAGATACTGATCAGGGCGTATTTTAACTCTACTGCGTTTCTTTACTCAGGGATGCAAACACGAGTATGGTGAAAAAATGTGACAGCGTAATATCATATAAGCATGTGAGCAGGGCTTTCCACAAGGACATGGAGCAGCCAGCTAGGGGGGTCCGGGGGCATTTTTGGCTGTAAAAGCCCAAATTTGATGGCCTCTGGCACATCTAATGCCATTATTCCATCATATACACTGATACTTGATCATATACAGTATATTACTGCAGGAAGTTCCATTACATCAGATTTTATTTTTAAAACATTAGTTTGCATAACTGGTCAATGACAAAAAATCCAAAAGCGTTGTAGGAGTGTGTGTGAGGCTTGATGACACCGTTACTATGACAACATTGTTGTTTTAGTGTGTGTTTGCAGAGTGTCTTAGAGATGGCTCTGCTGTAAAAAGCACAATGTAAATAAAGATCATTTGTGCATTCATTAAGCCCATAAACGTCTGGGGGGGGGGGGGGGCACTGTGAGGTCCTGACAGGCGAGCAGAACTTCTTGCTCGGTGCAGTTCACTCAGATGAGCGTGACAGAAGTCCGTCCGTCACTCTTCACTGCACTCTGCTGTGGTTTGTCCACCTCAGCCTGCTGGTGTTTCACTGCAGTGAAAGTCAGAGTGTGAAAGTGAAACATCATTTGTGCAGCAGTGTGAGGGACTCTGAGCTCTGGTGTCCAGGTTGGCAAAATGCACAGATTTGACTCTCTCTTCCTCGTTATCAAAGCTTTTAGTCGGCGCTGACCGTCACTTTCACCAATTAAAGTGTCAAACGTCGATGGCCACACCGCCGACCTGAGCAGCGCGTGTGCGTCGCAGAACCTCTTGCTTTTCATTTCGGCGCCCATGTTAACAGGTTAGAGCCGCACAGCGTCTTCATTCTTCAGAGTCTCGCCTATTTTTTTTCCGCGTGCCGCGCACGGTTTCATCAAAAATACACTGTGAAAATGATCCGTTGATAGTCATATTGACATCAAACCAGCAACAGTACACCTTTCAGTTTCAGTTTCAATATCAACGTCAGTGATTGGCTCATTGCGGATTGTGGAATGTGGGACTTGTAGTTTTTGAACCAGGGACGGATACACCACAAACCACACTTTATGTAAACAAGGTTACAGAACAATATCTATAACAATAACTTCAGTAAAACAGATGTCAAATTAAACAAGGGGGATGTGGAGGCTGGCTAGAAGGAGCATCTGTCCACTGCAGAAGCATTATCCACAACCTGGATGAGTACCTAGTATAAATTTGTGTATTAGTATAATATTATAACATTAAATAAAAATAAAAATATAGTATATTCATTGTAATTTCATAAAATAGTATAGTATAGGCCTATAACCTACCACTAGTATAATATTATTTCCAGTTGGACAATACAGCAGTTTAAGAAATACACAACCAACATTTATCATTTTCTGAGGTTTTGTTCTTCATTAAATCCTTGTGCAGAAAAAGGTCTACATTGCGCTGAGTAAAACTAAGTACTAACTTGTCAATAATCAGAACGTTTGTTGTAGCACGTCAACCTTTTCAACCTTTTTCAACCCCGCCCCATCCAGGCTGTGATTGGTCGGTTCACGAAAAGTGAGACTGACGAGCGCATCGACTTTATGAAAAGTTAAACATGTTTCAACAAAACCCGAGATAGCTAAACAGCCAGCCAAACCCAAACCGTGCTTATCTTATCCCTGTTGTCTTCTGTTTGACGGGCAGAAGCTCGAGCGGCCCACACAGCGACCGGCTCACTGGGATTCCTCCCGGTGCTCCAGATGGCCAGTCTGACTATGTTTTGAACGATTGGCAGCGGGCAGCAGGGGGTGTTACGGTTGGTTGTCAACTTCACTCGCACGCTGTGCTCCTAAATTATTTTTCCGGTTCACACATACCTAATTCTAGGCGCAAATGCGAGTAAAATACTCGCACTGTAAAGCCCTGGTCAGATACATATTTAATCAACACTGCAAATCTTTTGTTACTATGTAAATAATTATCTGATTGGACTCGTATCAGCAGACATCTAATATTAAAAGGACGTGATGGGGACATCCCTCCTCTACCTTTCTGTCACACACCTCTCTGATCACCACATGATGAGAGGTTTAAAGATATCAGAGATTTGTTTGCCTGGCTGCTGTCTCAGGTGGTAACACAGCTGATTATTCCTACACACAACCACACAACACAACACCCAGAGCAGCGCTAACATGTTTTACCAAATATTCATTTTAGTGTACAAACCACCCAGATGAGGGTGTGAACACTTCCCACAGCTGCTGAAGGTTTCTAACCATGGACAATCAGGTGAAAGCGGTCCGACTGGAACAGATTTCTTCTCCTACCTTTGCCGATCACCAGGCCACACTTGTCAGCAGGGATGGTGTAGGTCACTTCCTGTAGCGGACCGGGAGAGCCCATAGTCCAATCACCACGACCTCTGACCCTCCCACCCCGCAGGGCTGAGCCAAAACCATCACGCTCCTACAAAAACAAACACACACACAAAATGAAGAGCGTCCTGTGAACATCATCGGAGTTCAGTGTAAACTCTGCTACCTGTGTGTGTGTGTGTGTGTGTGTTACCTGGGCCGTCTGGATCAGCTCATTGATGAGGTGGACTGCATGCTGACAGCGGTCTGGCTGACCCATCACCATGGCAACACGCTCCGGACTGATGCCATCATCTGGAAGACACACAGAGAGGTCAGAGGTCAGAGGGTGCTCGGGTCAACACCCTCTAATCTGGATCATACAGTCATTAACAGACTGGTTTAATCTGGATGATACTTGTGTAAACAGACTAGTTTTAAACTGGATTATAATGAATTAAACAGAGCAGTTTAAACTGGATTGTCCTGGTGTAAACAGACCAGTTTTGATCTGGATTACACTGGTTTAAACTGACAAGTTTTAAATTGGATCACTGTTGCATCAACAGAGTACTTTTAAACTGAATTATGGTGGTGTAACTGGATTCGGACTCCTGCATCATTCTGGATCTTGATCATTTCTCCAATAATACAATTTACAACAGACCATTTTAAACTGGATTATACTGATGCCATCTAACTAGTTTAATCTGGTTTATCCTGGTGTAAACAGACCTGCTTTAAACTGGATGCGGACCCCGGCATCATTCTGGATCTTCTTGATCATTTCTCCGTTCCTGCCAATCACAATGCCAACAGCAAACCTGGGAACTGGAACCTGAAGAGGGACAGACTAGACATGAATGTACCTTTTAAATAGTGATTCAGCGGACGCTCATACATGCTAGCTGCTAACAAATGCTAACAGTGTGTGTTTGTTTGTGTGCGTCGTACATCCAGGTTGGTTCCTCCCAGACGGGCGCTGAAGTCGTTGCGTCCCGATCTGAAGTCTCCGTCCTTCTCCCTGATCACCTCCAACACCAACTCCCTCGCGGCCTGAATGGGGAAAAGAGAGGAGACGAGGAGACGATGAGAGATGTGTTAGATTTAACATTAGATAAAAGTATGTTTGTGTGTGTGTCCACCTGTAAGGACCAGTTTGAGTTTTAAACCTTGAGGACATTTTCAAAGATTACGACATTTCTGGAATTTGGGGATATCATGTCTATCTCTGAGTCTTCCTGGGTCAGCCACAGGTGGTCCTGCTCCCAAGCAGCCAGTGTGGTTATACCCCACTCTGCACAATCTTGTGTTTTTACCTGCACTTTGTACGGGTCTCCAGAGATGCGAAGAGGTTTGTCAGCTCCGGTCGGCATCGGACCGTCCTGGATCATCATCATCTTCACCCCTGCTCGCTCCTGACACACACACACACACACACACACACACACACATCAGAGATATTAAAGGAAAAGATAACTCAGTAGGTGCAGTTCTCCCACCCCCGCTTCACACTGTCAATCTCTCTACCTGCAGCTGTTTGATGGTGTCTCCTCCTCGGCCAATCACCAGCCCCACCTTACTGGCTGGGATCAGCATTTCCTGCACCGAGGCCCCGCCTTCCCCGTCACCATGGAAACCCGGACCGTTTCTACAGCGATCCACACTCTGGATCAGCAGTCGCTTCGCCTGCCTGTAAACACACACACACACACACACACACACACACGGAGGAGGTGAGCAGCAGGTGGGGGTGAGGAGGTGAAGGTGGATGTTTATAGAAACTCACTCGATGCTCTCTGGAGTTCCAGTCAGGGAACATGGCCGCTCCATCAGACCTCCGCTGTCTGGACAGACAGACAGACAGACAGTGTGATTTACATGTTCAACACACAGGTCAAGATGTGTCTGTTATCTTTCTCAAACGCAGCCATCTGGATGGTCAGGTGTTTCTGGAAGGTGTCTAAAATTTAACTGTAAAATGGAGGAACTACATACTTCAGAGTTAATTAATATCAGTTATTAAACAAGCGACCAATCAGAGAAGAGAAAAAGCAAGAGCAGTCATCTAGTTGAACCAGCTGTTTGAATATAGGAGGAGCAGAAAAAGTCTTTGCACAAATTAATCAACATCCGCAAACGAGAGTAAAACATGGAAAACGGTGCAACAAAGAGAAGCACGTAAACAGTCCAACAGTCTCACCAGAAGCGATCTGGATCTTGCAGCCGGACTCCAACTGGATCCTGGTGATCTGTTCACCTCCTCTACCAATAACTGGAGAAAGAGGAGGAGAGAAATTTATCGTTCTAGGACGTCTTGCCAAAACAAACCGAAGCTCGTAGTCAGGGTGTCTGTCGGTTCTTTCTTTCGTTATGGATCGACATTTTACTATCCTTAAGTCAGGTTGGAATCTAGATCAGGTGAGAAGGTTTTAGGTCAGGGGTAAATGTTCTTGCTAAGGTGTAAGGTTCCAGGACCTAGCTTAAGTAGAAGGTTCTGGATTACGTGGAAGGGTTTCCGTCTGATTAATGGGATCTGGCTCAGTTTTAAAGGTTCTAGGTTAGTACGAGAAAGGTTCCAGGACAGCTGAAAGGTTTGAGAACGGTCTTAGTCTGATATGGCTCAGGTTAAAAGTTACAGGTCAGATGGAGGGGTCTATGTTAGGTGAAAAGGTTCTACATCATGTGGAAAGATTTTCGATCAGGTAAAACGTTCTATCCCAGGTGAGAAAAGGCTTTTAGCTAAATGTTTTAGGTTAGGTTAAAGGTTCTAGCTCAGTTGGAAGGGTTTAGGTCAGGTTAAACATTCAAGCTAGGATCTAGGTCAGCTTAAAAGATTCAAGGTTGGTTTAAAGGTTCTAGGTCTGGTAGAAGGTTCTAGCTCAAATTAAAGGCTCTAGGTCAGGATGAAAAGGTTCTAGGTCAGGTGGAAGGTTCTTGTTGGGTAGAAAGGTTTTGAGTCAGGTGAAAGTCAAGGTCTGAAAAAAGGTTCTAGGTTATGTTAAAGGTTCTGTGTCAGATGAAAGGTTCTGGGTCAGGTGGAAGGTTCTAGGTCTGGTGCAAACATTTCTGATTTTGGTACAAAAGGTTCTAGCGTAGGTTAAAGGATCTATGTTAAGTGAAACAGGTCAGGTGACATGGTTCTGGGTCATATTTGAAGGTTCTATGTAACATGGAACCTCCTAGGTCAGATGGAAGATTGTAGACTTTATGAAAAGTGCCCTGAGATAACTTCTGTTATGATTTGGTGCTATATAAATAAAATTGAATTGAATTATGTAATCTGAAAAGGTTTTAGGTCCAACGAGAAGGCTTGAGTCCAGGCTTGGTGAAAAGCTTCCGTATTGGGTAAAAATGTTCCACCTCAAGTAAAAATGTTCTAGCTCAGATGAGGAAAGGTTCTACGTAAATTGACAATGTTCTAGCTTAGGTTAAAAATCAAGTTCTAGAGCAAGTTAAAGGTTCTGACACAGCTGGTAAGACTCTAGCTCAGGTTAAAGGTTCTAGGTTATATGGAAGACTGTAGGTCATGTGAAAAGGTATTAAGTCAGGTGAAAAGGCTCTAGCTCTGGATAAAGGTTCTAGGCTAGGTGAAAAAGTTCTAGCTCGGTCTACGGGCTTTAGTTCAGGTTGAAGGTTCTAGCTCAGGTAAGCTGTCCTGAGGTCAGGTTAAAAGGTGTTACATCAGATTAAAGGGGAACAGTTGTAGGTCAGGTAAAAAGGTTCTGGATTAAATGCAACAGTCAGAATTGACACAAAAGGGAACGTAGTGTTGGTCCAGACTTCAGATCAGCTGCTCTTAACAACTAAAATTTGATTGGACGACGGAGCCTTCAGACACCTCATCAGCAGGAAGGACTGAAAGGTCGGAGGTCATACTCACTGAAGCCAACCATCCTGTCGGGGACCTTGTAATCCTCTGTGATTACCCTGCTGCAACACACACACACATACACACACACACACACACACACACACATTAACATCCTGGTCACACAGAAAACCCACAACCGCACTGAGTGTGTGTGTGTGTGTTTGTGTGTCAATAAGTGATTATGTTTATGATTATGACAGCAGGAGGACAGATCTATAAACACTTATCTACTGTTAAACCCGACACCGCCACACTGATGTCTATTTGCAAACGAGACCATGATGCTGAACACTCGTCATTATGTGTGCTGCCCTGCTGTGTGTGTGTGTGTGTGTGTGTGTGTGTTTAATCAATATGAACTGCTGGTCGTACCTTTGATGCCCCATGGCTGCTAGCTGGCTACCTACTGAGGGACAGAAACAGAGATTAGCCATGAATGCATTTTTTGCTCCAGTATAAGTGATCTGATGGAGCTGCTGACCAAAACCAGCAGTGAGTGTGGCTGGACGTTTGCAACAAAACACAGAAGAAGAAACAGGACACGGTTCTATTTTCTAACCGCAGCAGCAATGCAAGAATCAGGCTGGCATTATTCCATGTTTTTCCTATTGTCAACAAATCTCATAAAAAGACTAAAACCAACAATGTATTAGTCCGTCTCTCAATATTTTCTGACTTCCTGTCTGTGGCTCTCAGCTCCAAGCCCATTGGTTCCTACTGAAGTCGGAAACTTTAAAAAACTCCTCATATATCATATAAATATATAGTTTCATTTTTTTAAAAGGCTCAGTCATTTCCGAAAACACCTGGACACTGTTGTTTTTAGCTCAGGTTGAGGGTTCTAGCTGAGGTGAAATGTTCTAACTCAAGTGAAAACATTCTGCTCAGGTGAGAAAAGGTTCTAGATTAGGTCAATAGTTGTAGGTTATTTTATTTAATCAGGCAGTCTCATTGAGCTTAAGATCTCTTTTCCAAGAGAGACCTGAGAACAAGAAACATTCACAATAATCAAAGAATTAATCAAAACAGTTACAAGAATCATAAGAAATGTCAGATAATAAAGCTTTAAAATCACTATATAATTATATAATTTGTTGTCAACAGTGATGTCCAATAGTTTAGTTCCCTTTACTTGCTGGATGGGTGTTTTATTTACAGAGTTTAAGCTCTGGCTCACGCCTTAGAGAATGATTTGAACCAAACACTTTTCTTTTTGTTTTGTTTCAGATGTGTTAAGTATCAGTTTGTTTTCAAGAATCCATTTCAAGATGGCAGTCAGATCAGCAGGTGTTGCTGCTGATGCATATACTGTAGTGTCATCTGTGTACATCGTTAATTTAGCATTTTTTTTAGTACAAGAGTTGTTAAAGATGGAATACATAAGTGGGCCTAGGCAGCGTCATTGAGGAACTCCACATTCCACAGACACGCTTATGTTCAATAAAATCTAACTGGACGGCTCCACAGATCATTTTGTTGTCCAGATCTCTGCACCAGTCATTTGTCATTTGAACTAGAGCTGTGTGTGTAGAGTAGGGGTGCAACGGTTCTGCAACCAAGACCGAATCCACAATACAAATGTCCACGGTCTCGAGTCGTGGCTTTGCATTCCCCAAAACTCTGTCTCTGTCCTTAAGCTTTAGAAACTTCACCATTACAGGTCGAGGTCTACCTCAACATGTTATATCCGTAAAGGTAAATATGTTTGATTCTCTGCTGCACAGATGGAAAATCATACTGAATCATCCACAGTGCAGCGTGAACAGGTCAACATGTATTATCTGATGCTGCTCGAGGCTCGGTTCAACACGACTCCAACATGAAAGGTTTTAACATGACTTTCCAAAACATTTGAAGATGTGTTTATCAGATCACACACACACACACACATATACATATATATATATATATATATATATATATATATATATATATATATCACACGTTTCCATTGACTAATTAAACTAATCAGGAGTTCAAAAGGTACACAAAATACACCTGCCCCCCACCCCTCATACCCTCCTCCTCACCTCCGTCCTCTCCTGGTCGTTTCTGGCCGGGGTAGTACAGCGAGGGCTCGACACTTCCTGAGGAGCTGTTGAGGTGGGACATGGCTTCTCCGCCCATCTTTCCCACCATCTGACAGACACACAGACAGAAAGAAACAGCTGTAACACCTGGATATGACGAACCGCTGGCTGGACACACGCAGCTCAATGCCAACACTGCAGAAACATATAATGATCTAGTAGCAACAGAGCCAATAATCAGCAGTGGGACAAAGTCTTTGTTTTGAAAGTCACAAGTCTTGGCAATGAAGTCCCAAAAATCAAGTCTCAAGTCACAACAGATTAAGCCTCGAGTCAAGTCAAGTCCCAAGTCGAGATCACCAAGTCCTAAGACAAGTACTAAACTGTGTTATGAGTCCTAAACAAGTCACTATGAGTCCTTCACAAAATGTAATGCCATTTTTAACAGAGAAACAGTAACAACAGAGAGAGTAACAGTTTATTACAGAAATAATTAACTTTAAAAAAAAAGTCCAAGTCACATGACTCAAATCCCCACCTCTGGTCAGTAAGAAAACCAATGAAGAGCTTTGCAGTCTCCTGCGAAGCGGCTGCATCCAGTGGACACAGTGTGAGCGGTTATAAGGCTGCTTAAGACCGCTGTATTGTTTAAAACTGAAGCACATGCAGAACAATGAAGGTGACAATCTGAAGTGTCATTAGAGATATATGTTGTCAGGTGGATTTTACTCTGAAGGCCAGTTATCAGCTGCAGATATCAGCGTCACTTTGCCGTTTCCTGTCAGAGACGTGTCGGCAGTGTTCAGAGTTGTTGAGGGTTTTCTTGTCTGTCTACTGACTGCAGAGTCACCGAGTCAACAACACTACAATTCATTCACAGCTATTAGCTTATAGCTGCTAGCTGACCTCACCTTGGCTGAGAACACACACACACACACACACACACACACACACACACACACACAGGGAGGTAACCTTGAGCGTCTTCATGATAAAGACAAGAAGAGAAAAGAGCAACAGAAAGACCTGAGGACGAATCTGCTCTAAACAAACACCATTCACAGAGGACGACCTGCACACTGAATCACTGCCACACCTGTTCACACCTGTTTACTGCGCTCTGCAGCCTCACTCTGATGACATGACTCAGCTTATTGTTCTAACAACAGGACTGATACAACAGGGCAGCAGGATTCATCCCTCTATGAGGTCTCATTCACTACAACAGCAGCGATTCTGACATATTTCTATTAGCAGGGATCCTCTGCATCAAACCAAAAGTGAACGTAAGATCATTTGACCCATCAATCAATCACCTGCTGAACTGAATCAGATCCTGACGGGTCTCCTCTCGTTATCAATATAGTTACTTCTCAGGTTCCAGCTTCTCAAATAGGAGGAAGTTCTGCTTTTCTCCGTTTTATATCAGTAAACTGAATCTCTTTGGGTTTTGGACTGTTGGTCGGACATCTTAGCTCTGAGAATGGACATTTTATCCACTATTATTTCACATTTCATAGACCAAACGATTAAGTGATCAATCAAAAAATATATAGTTTGATTAATCAATAATGAAAATAATCATTAGTAGCAGTCCTAGTGGAGGTGAAGGCGTCACCTTCATTATAAAACACTGCAGTCGAAAGCACATATGTCACTTTGCAAACACTGCGACCGTGTACTACCGTCTGGAACATCACAACACTGCCAACATGATGAAGCTTTCAAGGCCTGGAAACAACACAAACATCCAGTAATACAGTTCACTGTCATACACGACGAGTTCAGGAACATAAGAAGGCTGAAGAAGCTACGACTCAACCGCAGAACTTTGCTGGAAAACAAGGGCTTCTTGCTACGCTACATTAATGCTACGCTACATTAATGCTACTCAATACCTCCTGCCACTATTCTTTATGGTGTGCTGCCGGCTCCGGTGTTACACAGTACACAGAAGTTACACAGTTACACAGAAGAAGGAAGTGTTGGTATCAGTAATCAATTCATCGTGGGAAGTCTGTCACTGGTCAGTGTGTCTTCTCAGACGGTTTCTAACAGCCGAAACATGCTGCTGAGCTTCTCTGTCCTTATTCTGAGATAAACGAGCATCTGCTGCTGAAACATCTGGACACCTCTGTATTTTAATAAAGATATACGATGTATGACTTTGTTAGATCTATAAGATGTATGTATAGTCTCCGGGCCGATCCTAACGATCCTTATCGGCGCTGATCCGGGCATATTTTCAAGGATCGTCTAGATTAAACCTAGAATTTAAGCTTATAAACTTGGACCTTCAGTATTTGAATCAAACAGCTCAAGAAAAATAAGTTGTGTCAGATTTAGTGTGCTGTTATCTACAGCTGTTATTTCAATGTGTGAGATACATAGTTTATCAACATTTAGGTCAATAGAAGTATCGGCTTGGACTATCAGCAGACACTCAATATTAAAAGGACTCGGATTGGGATCTGGGCCCAAAGAATTTGATCGGGACATCCCTACTTTGTTAGCCTTCAACAACTACAACTCCCATGAGCCATTGACAGCACTTCAGTGGCTGAGTCTCATGAGGTGTTGTAGTTAAAAGCCAGATTGAGTAACAGAGCTTTTCCCCTGCAGACATTTTAACATGTGACAGCAGGAAACTCACAGCTGTAAATAATGAAACTGAATCAAGTCTGAATTCAGTTTCAGGGTCCTGGTGTTGTCCATGCTGGTTCACTGTCACACTGGCTGTGTTGGAAACCGCCTACTATAGATACCGGCAGCACGTACCGATTGGCCAAAATGTAGCATGCAAACAAAAGCAAAATCTGCAGTACGCCAAAAATACCCGGATGTCATACTGATTTAGTAAGAATCTGCAGTATGCATCGGACCAGTCTGCCTCGCCTACTGTGTCCCACAATGCAAAGCGGTGGCGGTGGTTTGCCATCAGCCATGCTGTTGTTTACTTTCGCTTTCCAAAACCAGACGCTGACTAAGCCTGGGCTAGCATACTGCAAAATAAACCAATCTCTCATACTGAATACTACTATAAAAAGAAGTATGCAGTAGGTAGTATACATTGTAGTACATACTGCGTTCGTCGGTAGTATGTAGTAAGCGGTTTCGAATACAGCCAGTCATGGTTTACTGGGACAGTTAATGTTAACAGTAACAGTAGCTTTTTCTACTGGGACGAGTCAAAATGTCTGCTGGGAAAAAAGTCTGTCGGTTGGTTGTTTCAGATCAAATGCAGATTAAACTCACATAAAATACTATGTTTAGTCACTCAAACTGTCTGTTATGCTAGCCATGCAGGGCTAATATGTAGCTATGGCTAGCTCCACTAGCTTAGCTATCACTAATCTGTCAGTTTTTTAAATGTAATCTTTATTTAACCAGGAAAGCCTCATTGAGATTAAACTTTTCTGATTTTGAATCAAAAGTAAGGCAGCAATAACACAAAGTAACAAACAACATACAACTCACAACATCAGAAACACACAGAAATGTGATTTTAAAATCATGACATTTCCAACACAAATCAAAAATTCCTGAATAATCCCGAAGTCTTGTTGTCACAGT
This sequence comes from Macquaria ambigua, assembly GCA_008360985.2. Classification (NCBI taxonomy): domain Eukaryota; kingdom Metazoa; phylum Chordata; class Actinopteri; order Centrarchiformes; family Percichthyidae; genus Macquaria; species Macquaria ambigua. The sequence continues at coordinate 10,357 of VMKM01003484.1, read as the reverse complement.
CACAGAGGTGCTGCCTGGGCAGATGGATACACCGTTGTTCTACAAGAAGTAGTTCCAGCACGAAACACAAACGGTAGTTTTTACATTTCTGTTTGTGTTCAGATTAAACAGCCAGATGCAACATGTTAATGAGTGACTTAGACACTGAACAACTTAAACCTGATTTTAACCCACACTGTGTTTACATGGACCCTAATGTTCCACTAATAATCAGAATAAAAAGGCCTCATGTGACCACCTCAATCAGAAGAGACCGGCCTGATCGTTAGGAGTTTCCAATCAGGTTGAGGGGGGGTGTAAACCTTTGATGATCCGTTCAATAGGAAAATATTAGCGCCTAATAACCATGTAAACACTTAACCCTATCGTATCTCTGTAGGTGGAATAAATATATTCTTTCTGCTCACGTTTGCCCCACGTGGGGGAACATTAGGTGACGTGATGAGTTTCCAGGAGGAACAGAAACCAAACTGCTCTGTGGCTGAAACAACTTCAGGATTGTTGAACAAAGCCGGAAAAACAACTTCTTCTTCTGTTAGATTTGCAGATTAGATGCTTCACAGCGGGCGGAGCCACTGTGCACACGTCAAAAGAGTTATATTCTCTTTAAAAGCTTCGGGCATGTAAACTCACATCTTATCGATCACTTTAATTAGTGTCCATGTAGTTCAGGTGGAATCTGTAATCAGAATGATTTCAATCAGGCTGAAGAAATATTGTCCGTGTAACCGCAGTTAGTGTTAGCATGTGACTAATTTCAGAGTTTCGGTTGTTGTTTGACGGCGGTCACAACACCTGATCAATTGTCTGAACGATCAATAATCAGATGATTTCTGTCAGACATTTTGGTCGTCTGTCTGCAGTTTGAGTATTTTACATGTTGTGGCAGCAGCTGACTCGACTGAGCTGTGAAAAGTTTAATGTGAGTGTAGTTAGTGAGTTAACCAAATGTACAAGACTAACCCAGTTTCAGAGCGGTTGCTAGGTGTATTTTTGACCTCTGGACAGAGACAGGCTAGCTGTTTCCCCCTGCTTTCAGTCTTTATGCTAAGCTAGGCTAACCCCGTCCTGACTCCAGCTCCGTACTGCACTCACAGACATGAGACGAACATCCATCTGAAGCTCTCGCCCTCAAGAAAGAAAGAGAATAAGGTCACGTTCAGACCGTCTTTAGCTCTGCAGCCCTCTTATTTATTTGAATGAGTGAGTCCGGCAACGCAGCGGGGGGGCCAACACTCAAAATGCAGCGTAGTCCAGCAGAAAAGTTGCACCAACCTTTGCAGCAACGCGGCGTCATCCGGCAAGACGCTGCTTCAGCCAATCACATGCATGCAAGCGCACATTGCTGGTGGATTTCTTTGTAACGTGAGCTCTGTATTTCTACCGTTAACCTCGTGATCCGGGTGACGAAAGATAAAATAGTTGCTCTTTCCAGAGTTGTAAAATCCTGTGTTAAGTATTATAAACCTCTGCAGAGTTTTAGTGTCTGAAAAACCTTCAAACTCTCAGATCTGTTACTCAAACTGGACTTCCTGAATTGTGTTTCATGTCTCACCCCCTGCGTTGTTTTAACACTGCGACGATTTCACTAAATGTCAAATTGATACTAAATTAAACTCAGACAAACCGTCATATTAATCCGACTTTGTAGAAATCAGTAGTGTAATCTAGTTTAAATGTGTGGCCAGTTTCTGAACTCATCCAGCTTCTCATGTAGAGCTGGATGTACCTGTCCGGACCCGGCCTGCAGGGCAGAGGTCTGTCAGATAACATCACACTGAGAGGCTAAAATACCTGCAGGTAACTAACTTCACCTCAGAGGTGGATCCAGGTTATCAGTGAGAACCTGCACACACAGAAACACCCTGCTGGTTCCCACTCAAACACACTGAGGTGGTTTAATGTCCTGCCTGTCTGTCTGAATACCTGTCTGTCTCTCTATAGGGAGCAGACACACCTCCACTCGGCTGTATATGGCTCTGAGGCTGTTGCATAACGCCAGCCTAGTTTCTAACCAACTTACAGTAAACAGCAGCCTATAATGGGAGGGGGGGGGGTCCAACTCTCATATTAACTGCTGGAAAGCGGATGAGGCTTAAACACAGTCCGAACACCCTGGTTCCTCTGCTCCCCCCCCCCCTCCCGGCCTGGTTCGGACCGGGTGTGGGTCATTACAGCAAAGTGAAAAGTGTTGAGTTGCTCTCGTGCCGAGTGGTTTTTCACCGTGTTTCTGTCTCGCAGCCCAACAGGTTGTCTGCCTCAGTGACACGTGTGGCCAAACTTCTGTCGTGCTCCCCCCCGGTCCCACTGCGCTCCCCTCCGGGTGACAGCTCCACAAACTCCCCATAAACTAACTCCCGGGCCGTGTCAGCCCGGATAAAGTGTGCAAAACCGGCCACAAGTCCAACTCTGAACTGCTTTCCGAGCTAGTTAGCATGCTAGTGTGTGTCTGTGCGAGTGTGTGTGTGAGTGTGTGTTGACGGAGCGCATAAGTTAGGAGTAGCAGCAGCACAACACGGGCGAATTCGAATAAAAGTGCTTTGGCTCGATCTAAACGCCCCGGTTCGGCCCGGAACGGAGGTGTGCTGAGCCCCAGTGGAGTTGTTACCTGCCGGGCCCTCTGTAAAACATCGGCTAGGCCGTCTGACTTCAGCCCCGGCTGGTTCATCGAGGCCTGTCCCTGCACCAGCTCCGCCATCATAGCGCCACTAGCTAGCCGTTAGCTGTTAGCTGATAGCCGGATTAGCTCGGCTGCTAACTGAGCTGAAGCTGCCGTCAGAGAGCGGGTAGAAGCGAGAGGTCTCACTCTGAAGGCATTTTCAGAAACCACAAGGAAGTAGAGCTCTGAAAATGCAAATATTCTCCCAGAAGAAAGATGTATAAAAGGTTCAAAAAGTAAAGAGATGTAGCGCCAAAGTGAATTAATTTAATTACAAACAAATCCAAGGTGTCATTAACGTCTATAGCCGAAAACTTTATTTTCTTCAAAGATAAAAATTTTGATAATCTAGTTTTTTTGTTTTTTCTTTTAGATAAACTTTATTGTACAATGGTTTTTGGCCATGAAATATAATCATTCATCAGCTGTGAAAGTACAACAACGTACAAAAATGGTCTGCATCATTAATTCTGTCAAGAAAATGTAGCAAAACATTTCTCAAAAAAATAAACTAATAAATAATTACGTTAATTAAATCAAATAATAATAAATACAGCCTGCAATCTAACCAATAATTAAAACACGTAGCTTTTGGAAAATATAGGCAACTGATATAATTAGAACTGTATGCACTTCAGTAACTCAAAACCTGAAAACAGGTTTCAGTTGTTACCAGTCACCATGGTAACAGTATGACACAAGGCGACAAAGGTGAAATAAACACTGCGCTTATTCTATCTAATGTTAGCTGAGAGTTTAACATTTAACTTCCCATATTTAGTATCAGGGGTTTGCAGACTGTTCTGCTGTTCTGAGGTGTTTTTTAACAACTGAGTGGTTCATCTGGTTCACAGAGGATCTCTGCCGCTGCTCAGCTGTTGGCAACTCGCTGTTCTGTTTCCGCTTCCGCGTTCAGTCACGTGTTTCGACCAGCTCCACAGGTGGAGAGCAGAGTGAACTTTTAGAAGAGGAAGAGGAGGAAGAAGAGTTTGATGAGTCTGATTGATCAGAGGTCAAATCAGCTGATGTCACTCAGAAACTCCTCTGTTCTCTCTGAGGTCACTGTGATGTTTGTTTCATGACCTCTGACCTTTGACCTCTGTGTTTGGCTGTAACTTTGCTGCAGAAGGTTTTAAAGCTGAATCTAAACTGTACTGAGTTCTGACGCTCACCTGTCTGCCCTTCAGCTGTGAAACAAAGGATTCTGTAGTCGGGTGCAACTTCTCATTATGTATTAATTCAACCATTATTTTCTTTAATAATTAAATAAACATATAAAAGCCTATAAATATAAAATAATATAAAATGTCAGGAAAAATATTTAAATGTAGTTTTGTCCAACAGTCCAAAGATATTCAGTTCACTCAGATATTAACAGAGAAAATTCTAACAAATGAGAAGCTGATTATCAAAAAAGCTAATGATTATTTTTCTGTTGATCGATGCGTTGATTAATCAAACAATCATTGCAGCTCTGAAATGAAGTGACACAAAATGATTCGAGAAAGCTTTATTGTCAATGAAACGGCAGTCGACCAAATAAAATATTCAGTTTTTTTAAATGTTGAGGCTTTGAATGTGTGAAGTTATTTATTTATTTTGACAAATACGTGGCCCAAACCAGACTTGTACCTGTTCGGGACACGAACAGGTACAAGTCTGAGACCAGCTGCAGAACGCTCCCTCCACGTGTGAGCCACCTGGAAAATGGAAGTTAGCTTAGTTTGCTGCGACTTTAAGCTAGCAGCACTCACTCTTACAACAACAATTTTATATTGACAGGTTGGGACAGACATTATAACACTGTAGGAAACAAAAATCTAATCAAAAAAACTGAGAAATAATGGGATGGATTAGGAATGGGCCAAAATAATTGACACCCGCCTCTCCCACAGGGGACTTTATAGTAGAGACCACATGAAATATCAGACCAATAAATTAGCTGAAGCAGATGCTGTGTGTCAGAAAAAATGCTGAGTATAATTCTTCTTCCTCCGTCACTCTCTGATGGATCACCTGGTGGGAAGTTACAGCAGCTGGAGGAGTTAAAGGTCAAAGGTGACATGACAGGCGACCAAATGAAACGCACCGTTACTTTGAATAAAATTACGGATTTCTCTGAGTTTGAACATTGTTTGGGATAATGTAAGTTCACAACTCAACAACATATATAACATATAGGTCTGGTCGGTTTTAGACATTTTAATGCTGAAATGTTACATATTTTACCTTTAACTCGTAAATAAAGCCGTTCATGGTCTTGCTCCGTGACCTTTGACCCCACATGAACCTGTTCAGAACCTCCATGGTGGCGTTGCCGGCTGTTCCTTCATCTCATGACTGAATAACCTGCCTGAGGGTCTCAGGCGAGTCAGCTCTGTCTACTTTTAGATCATCTTTCAAAAACCTACTTTTATTTTGAAATCTTTTTATGTGCTTTAGTGTTTTTCCTATTTCCCTCATTTGATGTATTATCATCATTTATTGCTTTCAGTTGAGCAGCACTTTGTCATTGTGTTAAGAAAGGTGCTATAAAATGATCATTATTGTTATTATTAGAATTGAATTGTTCTGCCAGGTTTCGAGCAGCTGCTGCTCCCGGGCCTCACATCAGGTCATAAAACAGGACGTGTGTATTGATATTTCAGTTGATATAGTTACATATTCATACCACAAACTTTACACACTGTGATCCGGC
>VMKM01003483.1:0-35661 GCA_008360985.2 Macquaria ambigua | reverse complement strand
TTTTTTTTTTTTTTTGTTTTATTTTTCTCTTCTTCTTCTGTGTCTTTTACAGACTCTGCAGCCTGCACCGAGTCAGATCCAGAAGTGAGCTGTCAATCTTTGCAGGTAAATGTTCCTCTCATGGGAGTAGGTATATGTATTGTACAAGATGCTCACCATGTTTGGGATTGTGCCTGGATGTGACCTTTGTGTATTATCCTTTTAACTGCTTTATAATTTCCTAAATACTTTCTTAAAATAGCGCAAATTTGTAATAAAATAGCGCAAATACTGAAATCTTTAACTTGCATGTTATTCAATGGAGCATTCTGCATCCCTTAAAACAGTTGACTAGTAAACTTCTGAAAACCTAATTTCTTTAAATTGCTGGATGTAGGATTTCAGAGTAAATTCAAAGTTCATCTTGAGAATCATAAGTGGGATGTTGCTAGCTGAAGTTGTATAATTGTGTAACTTGATGCCCAGCTAAAGATGAAAAATATAGCCAAATTATATGTAATTTCCAGCCATCTTTCAATCTCTGGAAACCACATGTCCAAATTAATTTGTGATGCCTCACATGTGATTTTCAGAGGATAACTCCACTTTTGACTTTGTGGAAACCCATGTGCTTGTAGCTTAGTGCAGTGATTTCAGTAATTTCCTCGTTTAGGATCATCAATTTCTACTTGAAATTAAAGGGAACCTGATCCTAAACGAGGATCAGGTTCTACTTGATTTTAAAAAGTAACAGCAATATCAAAAGAAATTGCTGTTGTTCATTGAAAACCTCATTAAACATAAGAGGAATTTTTAAGCTTTGTCCATTATCTTAAATAGGCTGAAATAATGTCTTTGGGGAAAACTTTTGGATGACAAGCTAAAAGCACTGTGGAAAACCAAGGATTTTAACTGACAGAGTTGTACCACAATACACAGCTTCAAAAGACTTGCATCTTGTTGGATTAATTTCAGCTGGGCTGCACTGTAATGAGTGTAAAAGGACAAGTGGCTGACAGTTTGCTGGTTTGATTTCCCACTCCTGCTTAGAAATATGGGTTGTTTTGTTTCTCCACCATCAACAACTACTGCTGAGGTGCTCTTGAGCAAGACACTGAATCCCAACCTGCTCAGAGGCCAACAATAGATGACTGTAGTTGTAGTGGGCAGCTGCCAGATGTGTGACAGGTCTGTAACTGTGTGCCAGCAGGAAGCAGGACAGTAACTGTTGCTGTTATTGGGAATATAACAATATACTTTGTTTGCAGTGGTGGGAAGGAAGTAGGACGTTTTTAAAGTTCTGATTAACAACTTCAAGGTGGATTAGAGCCATCTGTTTCTTTAAAATTACACTTTAAAGGTCCGTGTTTGGCTGTTGCGGCATATTTTAACCCATTAACTACAAATTCTTTATACCTAATATTACAGACAAACCTTTCAGGCTGCTGCTGGTTTTTATTAATTTCATTACTGTATGAAAACTAGATGTGAGATGGGTAATTAATCCCAGTGCACATTTAGTCTGCCTTCTGTTTTTGTCACATTTGTCACACTTGTATGGTAATGCAATTACAAGCAGGGACTCGTTTGCAAACTCTTCCTGTTAGTGCGTTCAAGGTTTCTCTGACATATTAAATTTCAGAGTCTTCAGTTTCAAATGTCAGGTGTGGGAAAGTCCTTAAATGCACCATCAACAAGGAGGACTTTTAAAAACAGTCCCTGTCATTGTGAGGGACACATCTGAAGTCTTAAGTCGCTGTTAATTAATGTTCCTACTACTCCTACTACTACTATGAATGGGAAGCAATGACTGCCTGGAAGGTAGGGAATTATCTAAAATACTGTTGGCAGAAAATGCACAGTGTCTGATTTGTAGTTAATGGTAAAACACGCTAAACTGCTGAAATGTTTTTCTAAAAAAATATAAATTTCTTATTAATGTAATTTATTACGTTCTTTTCTCTCCCTCTCTCTTATTGCCCTCTCTAAGCCTCTGCACTCTCTACCTTGTTCTTTTTCTCTTTCTGCCATTTGCCTACCAAATAGCTCCTCACACACACCGCGTCTGCTCACAGGCAGCAGTCTGCATGCTTGTGTTGAAGCATGTCTGCTTCCTTATATGGAATGACGGTGATTAAACTTTTCACGCTGAGGTAAAAGGGAAAAAGGACTTGCTGTCATTGGCAAAAGAAGCGATTATGCACCTGCATTTGAAGAAAAATATATTCAAAATGTATTCTGCACCAAATAACGCACTAAACTACACATTACATAGCTATAATCTCAGTGTCTTGTCACACTTTCTGATCTTGGATGTTATGCATTCTACTCACTTGCAGTCCTCAATGCTTAATTAATGTCATGCCTGCGAGGGTTTTAAACGAATTTAAACAGTCCATCATTGCTGCAGTCAGTGTGAAAGTGATGTTTGCTTTTGAATTCCTATGAAGATGACAGTAATTGGGGGTCTTTCCAACAATCCATCACAGCCTAAACAGATGCTTTGTTCTGTCTGTCAGCTGTTAGATTTTCTTGACTTCTTGTGCAATGTCTCCTCATCTGACAAAGATTTGTTTCTATTGACTGATTGTGGGCCTGCTGTTTGGTACATGCTTAATGTGTGTTGCTTATTTGATCTTTTCACCCCTTTCCTTTTTTGAATATTTATCTCTGTGTGTGTTCGTGTGTGTGTTCGTGTGTGTGTGTGTGTGTGTGTGTGTGTGTGTGTGTGTGTGTTCAGGAAGAGGCAGCAGTGCCATTGAGCACCCACTCACAAGCTGTCAGCATTAGACACCCAGAGGCGGATGCTCCCCCTGATCTGTCCCACTCAGAGAATAACAGTGAGATCTCCGCCTCCCTCTCTCTCTGTGAATCACACACTATCTTTCTGTTACACTTTCTTCTCCCCCTACTGTCTGCTAGTCGCTCCACTGTGTGCATTTACAACTTAACAAAGAGTGAGTCATTTCCTGACTCACTTGGTATGTTTGCTGTTTGTTTAGAGTAGAGAAGACTTTACAGAACACAGATTTTATTAACTGGTCAATTATTAATATCCTTTTGTGTTTACTGAGTGCTGCTTATTCTTCTTTCCATATGAACTACATGGAAAAAGAAATGTGTTAAAATAATTTCCACTACAGTAAATAAAATATTGAAGCTAATGTATACCATTTACATGCAGGTCACATTGAGCTAATGTGTTCTGGTGTTGTCAAAATGCACCCTGGGAAATGTAGGAAATCATTAGAGTAAATTACAACCACTGATGACTCAGTAACCTGTAATCCTGGAATGCACTGACCATCGCACATCGATGATACTTCACACTGAGGGTTTATTCACAGATTAACCCATTTTTCTCTTCTCGTCTCAGCAGATGCAGAGGCTCTTGACGCTGCAGAGTCTCACTCGTGTGGTCCAGCCCAAAATCTGAGCAACTCACCCAAACAGGACCAAATGGCCACACTCAGTAACACCCCTCCCACAGCAGCCGAGATAGTTCCTGCCATCAGTACATCACCTGGACCAGATGAGACCATTACCCAGAGTGAGAGGTGAATGAAGAAATATATATTGTATTTGATAGACTGGGCACATGAACAGAGTATTAAACTGCCTTTCTCCTTATGGAAATTCCAGATGATATAAAGTATTGCTGAGTGCATTTACATGTTTGTTGATATTCTGTTTGGCAGACAGCTATGCAAGAGGGTTTTTTTTAAATATCCTCACTGTCCTTTTTGGAACTACCTGTAGGGAGCACCAAAGTCAGGATTGCAGGCTGCAAAACAACTGTCTCTGTGTTTGTGTTCTTGATAAGTTTATTCTTTCCATCACACCTAAACAGGGTCCACAAGACACACCTGTTCAGTTGGTGTTTGGATTGGCAAATCCCACCAAACAGAAGCTTCCATAGTGAGGAAACTGACATTAGCATACATCCTCATTTTCATAGCAGTATAAACCTTCCCTGCGAGATCTGAAGTTGATTGGTGTTATCAATAGCCACGGTAGTCATAGTTGAAGTCACCATTTTACTGAGTTTCGTCATTTCCCTATGACTTGGTCCACATTTGCTAGTCAAATTGGTGTTTTCCTGGCTGTGGGAGGAGTGTGCAGCCTCATTAGTATCTCTGCAGCCACGCTTTGCATAGGCACAGTCCACCTACCAAGAGACCAAGGCTGTTCCTCATCTCTCTTACCGTTTCATACTCTTTAACAGTTGTGTCTCATTAGATAGAGAGTATACCTAATGTCTAAATCAAGAATGAGAAAATGGATAGTGCTTGACTGTTGACCTTTGACCTGTCACCTGTGGTTAGCACCCAGCCAACCAGTGAGGACCACACGGGAGAAGAAGAGAAAGAAGGCGAGGCGGACTCGAACGCAGGAGCCATGAGCCGCATTAAGGTTAGTAGCAGAGGGGAAAGGTTTTAATGCATAAGTGAATACCACTTCCTCTATTTGCCTCAGCACCAGCTCCCCGCTGCTTCCCCTTCCTCTTTTTGGCTGTCTGTCTTTCTGTTTCTCGCTGCCACTTCATGTGTGTCTTAGCTGAGTGAGAGTAGGTGTGTTTAGAAGTGAGCAGGGTTCAGTGGGCAGGGCAGGGGCTGGCCTTCCTTTTAGAAAGGCTGAGAGGGAGTCCTCGCCCTGGGCAAGGAGGGGAGGAGAGGGTGGGAATGTACAATTAAGACAAAGATTAGAGAATCAGGTGGCCATCGTTTTACTGACTTCTCAAACCAATGACCAACAGGATGGGTTATCAGCTTCCCTGAACTGTTGCCAAAGGAGGCAAGTACAAAATACTTAATATGGCTTACTAAGGTATCAGTGTTAAAATGCTTTTTCATTATCACTAAGTTTACTTCAAGATCAAATGTCTCAGACTTCCTAATAGTTGGACATTGTGCTTCACAAAAGACGATAAAAAGGAAGATATCAATTCAGAGCAGATCATCAATTAAGAGACTGCTGAAATGGGGTAATGTAATAGCGCTGAATGAATATTTTACACAGTGCTAAATATTCATTTATTTAATATTTTTGGTGTTGATTTATTTTTTATGATTTCCACAGATTACAAGTTTTGTTGATTTAAAATGAAAAATTCCAATTGCAATTTCCCAGAGCACAAATAAAATTGTTTGATATTCAGTTTAGAATGATATAAAACAGAGACATGTTCACATTTGGGAAGCAAATGTGATTACAACCAGTTATATAAAAGCAGAAGAATTTATCAAGAAGATGAGAGTGATGTTCCAAAACCCATTAGCAAAAGCCTGGACACAATGGAGCATCACTGTATCTTCTGTCTGCCTGGACCAATTAGTGTTTACAATGAGTTGCTTTGATGTATGGTCTATACAATAAGAATGCCTCATGGTAATTATGCCCAGCCTCAGATGGGCTTGCAGTGTTTTCATGTTAGAGCCAAGGCTCCCTTGTGTTGTGATGCTGTTTCACCACAGTCTGATTTGCATCCCGCTGAGAGCTCGATCAGCTCGGTTTATTTTGTCTCCTACCTGCTGGACTGCCTCCCTGCTGAGAGATGGTCTGGGGGAGCCAAGGAAGGCAGGCTTTGACGCTTCGGGTGCGTTAAGTACGTCAATAAAATACCACTTAACACTCATAGCAGCCTGGTCAAGAAAGGTTTTCAGGTCAAATCAAGGTGTTTCTGATGATTAACGATCAAGTCCTGGTTTTAATCTGCCAGCAAAGAGAAGGAGTTGAGTTTCTTATGAACAAAATAATTTGAATATATTCAAATAGTTGTTCTACTTGTAAATGGAAGATATTTTCCCCATATTTATGTTGAGGGAAGGCAGTATAGATAATCACAGTATTATCTCACTGTTAATATTTTTATTTTCAAGTTATTCAACATAAAATGGCTTAAACTTGGTTTGTCCCAGTGAAAGAAATGGTGGAGTAACATTTAATAATTTGTTATGATTTTACTCAGTGACAAATTGACTTGTTGACATGTTTTGTCACTAATGTTTTTACAAAGAGAGGACAAATGCTAAACGTGACTGATAGCACATTAGATTCACTGTTATTCATTCAGTTTCAAACATTTGGTGTCTGCAATGACGTAACTAAAATGTTGCATGATGCAGGCATAGAAATCAAAGTTGTTATGGACTTTTGGAATATAGCTCCCCAGGAACAATGTCCAATCAAATTAATAAACAATGTGTTGGATTTGAATGTGATGCAAGGAAATGATGCTGCTAAGAGGTAAGGGAGCAGCAGCCAGTTTTTATTTAGCTTCACTGTTTCTTTGGATGTAAAATGACATTGAAGTCTCTGTAGGTTTTGTATTGAGTGAAATGTTAAGGCAGCACACTCCTATTTTGAGCAGTGTCAAAACGGATATTATGCAGACTCATTACACAATATCCCATTGCATTGCTCTGAGTGCTTACCTTGCTCCATTGTGTGTGTGTGTGTGTGTGTGTGTGTGTGTGTGTGTGTCCACGCGACTGTGTATGCACGCAGTCCGCCTCCACTACTTAGCGCTGTGCCAGTGTTAACGTGTTCTCTGAGCACCCCTCTCAGCAACACACACACTCACACACACACACTCACAGAGCTGCAGGACTCTCCATGAAGCTCCACATTATATAAGGAATCAGCCCAATCTTTCTCTTCGACACTCTGTACAGCTTAGATAGCATTTCACTGCCATGGGACAGGTACGCTACATGTATGTGGATGTACGTGTGTCTTTTTAATCATTGACCATTTCTCGTAATGTGGGGCAGAAAACTGTGTTGCAAGGCCACCTGTCTTTTTCTCACCCCTTCCCTCCTCCTCTTCCTTTTTTCTTTTGTCCATCTCAGAGCCTGAACCTGGACCAGTCGGCAGACAGATCAGCAGCGGAGGACAGGTGAGTGATTCACTGTCAACTGTTAGCTCAGGGAACCTTTTGAACTCACAGGGTTTTCACACTATTTCACTATCCAACAGTGGCACAATAACTCCTGAAGACTTTAAGAACTGTTTTCTCTAAAATTCTAAAAGCCAACTGTTTTTTGTTTTTTTTTGGTAGAGATTGACATAGACATTAAGGTTTAGATTTGTTTTGTGTAAATGTTATATTATTGTCTAAAGGTGCACTGTATGTGTGTTCCAGCACGTGTCTGCTACCCGTGCTGGTGGAAGAGGAGGAGAGTGTGCAGGACAGTACAGCCGAGGTTCCAGCAGTAGCCGCCAGCATGAAAGGTAGGAAGAAAAACTCTCAAATCTGTGTTTGTGTATGAAGGAGACAAAGAGAGAAGCTGATCTTTCAAAGCAGACTGTTTGTTTACGCCTTCTTACATCTGTGTGTAACTTTGACCACCCACACACCGACTCTGCACCCTTCCAGCGACAAACCAGCTCACCAGCAGCAGAGCGACCACCTTCTCGGACAGCAGCTCTCGTCAGTCAGGATCGTCCTTCACGCATGCCAGCCAATCAGGGAGCGGCATGGGCAGCGTGACCTCTGACCCCAGCCGATCGGAGGATAGTGCAACCAAAAAGGACTCCCTCCCCCTCTGTGGCAAAAATAAGAAGGAACTGGTAAGACCTGCTCTACTCCCACGTTCTTCTCAACTGACTGTTGGATCAGTAACTCCACATTTTAATGGTGACAAGGATTTTAAAGTGACTTTGTGTAGCCATTCTTATACATAAAAAAGATTACAAATGCACAAGTTAGTTTTGTTTGTTTTATATTTTTTTCATAATGCATCATTTTTATTTGTTTTCTCTTTTTTAACACTTCATTTTTATTATATTCTTAGTTTCAGCTTATTTTACAATAGTAGATTTGATGAAACGCCAGGACCATGTTGAATGGAGCTGGTTTTATTAAGATTAAAGTTGTTTGTCAGTGATGTGATTGTGCCATTGGTATTTTCATTCAGCATGAAATGCTGTCTTTCCAGCTATGTGAGTGTGTGTGTGTGTGTGAAAGAGAGAGAGAGAGAGAGAGAGAGGAAGGGAGAGTGCATAGTTTGATTTTAGCTCTACTCAGGATCAGATCATTCAAAATCAAGAGCCAGCTACACTGCCAGCTGCTTTGAATGTTCACATTTCACCTTCATTATGTAAAGACTATTGAAGGAGAGGGGAGAGTATGGAGGGAGCGAGTGAAGGGAACATTATGGATGTTGTATGTGCAATGTGAGCATGAAGGGGTCAGAGTTAAAAAGAGAGAAGGAGGGGGAGAATCAGCAGAGAGATGCAGTAATCTTTGTCCGTACCCTGCAGGAGCTGTCACGCAGCATGGAGGCCATCAAGGAGCACAAGCTTCAGGAGGACCAAAGTGAGACCAGCATGGCCACTGAGAAGGACTGTATGTGTATTATATTCATTGTACACTGTTATATACTAGATATTATACATGATATTTACCGCCTGTCCTTTGATACCAAATTTAACTCCATTTTATTTGAGCGCTTGTACATTTACTCTTTAAATGGTGCCATCACCGTGCCATGATACACCTGCTTATCATTTCCCTTTCTAGCTGAGACGTCAATGATCTCGGACACCAGTGACGTCTTCAAAGAGGACAAGAACAGGTAAGACAGCAAATGGTTGTAGTAACACAACTTAATACATGTGTACATGTAATAAGACTTGTCACAGAGTCCTAATTGTTGTCTCTTTATCTGCAGCCTGTCACCTAATGACAAGGAGATTGAGGTATGTTTAGGCTACCACTAGATTTTGGAGCTGCTTTCTATAATTAGTAATGCAAGCAATTGGTGTGTTAAGGACAGTTTTTTTTTTTTTATCCCTTTGTAGTATAAATTGGACACTTTTTTTGTGGGATTAGGTGTGTTTTGAAAGGAAATCTTAAAGCCATATATGAGTCTGAATTATCTCCATCACTTGTCCTCAGTAGTCTCAATGTATGAATTCTTATTTTGAAAACAAAGTTGGGTATTTCTTTTGTTACACAGGCTTTTGTCTCAGGCTTTGCATCCAGCAGAAATGTAAATGAAACGTACAAAGTTAGTTAACATGTTAGTAAATTTGCACTACTCTTTGAAACCCCTGGAATACCCATAACCATACACATAGAAAGTTATTGTATCACTTTGCTAATGCAAACTGATAAGATTCTCTTGAAATCTGAGGGGTTTCTACAGGGAAATACGGAAGTTTCATAATTTATCCAGTTTAACTTTTCCACCAGCACAATAATACAGTCTTTCATAGGCAAAAACTCTTATCTTAATCAAACAAGGAAATGTTAGAAATGGTCCTGTCGCCTGCAATTGGCAGGATATAATGCCACATACAGTACGTGTACAGCAATGAGTGCCAAAATTAAGTGAGTCAAGTGTGTTTTTCACATTTTCAGACGGAGTTCCAGCGTCTGGCGTTGGGCTTCAAGTGCGACATGTTCACCCTGGAGAAGAGACTCCGGCTGGAGGAGAGGTCACGTGACCTGGCTGAGGACAACGTCCGCAGAGAGGTGTCCAGCTGCCAGGGCTTACTGCAGGTCAGTCTGTGTATATGTGGAATGTTCCAGCTTTTTGTGGATGGAGCACTAGCTTAAGTGTTGCTCCATCACCTGATGAAAGAATTTTATTTACATTCTCAGTCTTAGGAGTGTGGACTCATTACTTTTTGATGATTACCCATTGAATTTTTGTAGTGCAGCTCTTTTTTTTTTATATATATATTACTATACTTTGCCCTGCACACCTTCCCATTTTTTGAATTTTTGACTAAATGCTAGAAATGTAGAAAAACACAGCATGTTTAGGCTTTATTTTCGTGGTAAATGGTGTACTGATTAATGCACACTGTCCTGGCTTTGACTGACGGGTACAAACTGAAGTTGATTTGACAGCAACTGTTTTTGGTGATTATGTTCTGCAGTCATATTTGGCTGTTGTAAATAAATGGGCTGAGAGCTGCATGAATCTTGCAAGCATCACATTATAGTAGAGGGAATGGATCTTGTATCTTGTTCTGCATCGTTCCTGTTGTATTGCTAAATGTAAGTGAATAGGTGTGGCTTAGTAAGTATTTCTCCTGTCAGGTGCAGTCATTAATTATTTCTCTTGGTCCTTCTCTTTCTTTGTGTCTCTCGTCAACTCTCTCCTTGTCCTTTTTCTCTCTTTTGTTCCCTCCTCCCAGGCTCTGACTCCTCTGTGTGAAGACGACAACCAGTCCATGGAGATCATCCAGAGGCTCCAGAAGAACCTGGATATCCTCACCCAGTCCATGATTAGGGTGTCCAGTCGCTCTGAGATGCTAGGAGCTATTCACCAGGTGTGTGTGTGGGTGTGGGTGTGTGTGGGTATTGTGATGTGATGAAAGTATGAACTGAACTCTGCTGTGCCAACATCAAAACAACATGTGCTGTCTTGTGATTGTGTGACGTTGATTTAATGGAGCCTTGTGTATGTGAATGTCAGGAAAGCCGTATTGGTAAGGCTGTGGAGGTGATGATCCAGCATGTGGAGAACCTGAGAAGGATGTACACCAAGGAGCATGCCGAGCTGCTGGAGCTGAGAGAGACGCTCATGCAGAACGAGAGGTCGTTTGGATCACAAACCGAAAGAGGTAGGGAATGTTGCTGCACATAGAGACACACGTGTTATATGCTATCAAGGTGCGATTAATTGTTGGACTGATGTTACCAGTTAGCTACTATTTGTTCATTCAAAATCTTAAATTTGACAGTGGCAGGTTTAGATTTTTCTGTAGGTTTGATTAGTCTCAATATAGTGACAAACCCATATAATCTAACTGTGCTGTATGCATGTGTTTAAATATGTATGCTTAGTAATCGCACACACAAACCACATAAATACAAGAAACTAAACTGTTCCTCTTTCCAGATGACTTCCGTGGCAAGAAGCAGCCAACATCACAGTACTACAAGGTCAGCTGCAGCTAGCTCACATATGATATTGTTCTCCTTTACTCAGGACTGATGTTTGCTTGATGTGTTAATAATGTCCATATATGGTGATGAAGTAATTTGTGTTTTTTTCCTTTTACCCGCGCAGCAGTCGTCAGCCCGGCGGGTCAGCATAGCAGCGATCCCCCGCTCTGGTGGAGGCAACATGCACTTTGACATGGTGAGGACAATGCTGCCATAGCTTTTGTCCAACAAGAGAGATCCGGTCAGATCATGTAGCATGCACTTTGGTTTTGATGCAGTCAGCCAGTGGGCTTTTTGCACTCTTAATACACCCAAAGCATGCTTCATTAGAACGCTAGCATCCTGCTTGCAGGAGTGCACGTTGCACTAAAGGTTGATGGAAAGTTTAAAAAAAAAAAAAATCCCAAAAGTGTCCAGAGTATGTTTATATAAACACATTGATTGCTCCTTCCATAATTAGATATCCACTTTTAAACTGTGTAAATAAAAATTGTGTTTTTAATCATACAGTTTTGATGCAACATTTTCCACTTTCTCAGGATTGCTTTCAATACTACATGCAGTGCAGGTGAAAATTGTCAGCTAATGCTTAAACTACAAATTTAAAGTCTCATACCACAGTAAGCCTAAATATATGTAAAATGCAGGACAGGTTTTAGTGCTGTTAGGACTGCACTGGAGAGTTATGCATCCGGACAAGCAGAGATTTTCAGGTTGTGCAAAGGAGCGTTTTTGTTTACATGATCCTGACTCAAATAGTTTGCTTTTCCACCACAGTCCAAAACACAAGAAGGCTCAGAGGCGGAAACAGAGAGACTGACCAGGCGATCCCCATGGTAGGTATTTGCATGTGCGGTAATGTGTGTAATATGTCGAGTGAAGCTGAACAAGATTTAGTCTGTCTGTGAAGGGTAGAGCGTGCTTAAATTAAAAGTAAGAGGACTGTTTAAATGACTGTACCTTTTTTAAAACACTCCAGTATTGTTTCTGATGTGTGGGAAGCTGTTTGCTGTGGCTGTCTTTCCCAAGCCACAGAAGCTTGCTGTACCATGACATGAGGGTTGTTGTTGTTATGCCCCTTATGTGATAACGATGGTTTCCAGGAATGTGGCAGGGAAGAGCATGGCGCGCCCCCCACTAAAGCGCTTTGTTAGCTCTGCGGCCTGGGTTGACACTGAAGAGCCCTCTCTCATGATGAAGGGGTAAGACATGCCAAGAAGAAAGGGTACCATGCTGGCTGCGTCGCACAAGTCCTTTCACAGTGGACCCAAATGCATGAAGATGGCAGCTTTCTGGTGTGACATCATTATTATCGGTCCAACAGTAGAGAATACTGGGATCTTTTAGTCTATTCACTTCTGTTGTGGTCAAGGTGACATTTCTCCAAACCCAAAATGCAAACTTTACAGGGTAAAACAGAGGTTGCAATCAACTTTTGTCTGTCGCAACAATTACGTGCTCACTAAGTTTTTAGTTTCAGTGTCAGATGATTGTCAGAAAGCGAGTGTAAGAAAATGCAGCACTAATATCCCAAAAATTGAGTGCAATGAAATAACAAAGCTGAAACTTTGAAAGAAAAAAGGTAACATTGCTAATATCTGTAAACTACACTGACCGACTGTGCTGTAATAATGTAAAGGAAAGGGTGAAGCTTAGACTGCTGGAACAAACTCAAAACAGCATGTTGTCCTTTGAGACCAGGAAAAATCAGTGATGAGGTCAAACCACACAGCAGCCATCTTTCATGCATCTGGCTCCTCCTCGCATGGGGAAGTGTTTATCAGAAGGCAACATCCTTTTGTGACATTTTCCAAATCCAGCACATTTTTCTTTTGTCTTTGTAAGACGTAAAGTAAGAGACGGTGTGGACTTTGTTTTTATTCATTTATTTTTTGGCATCATATAGCTTTCAAATGTTTGGATGATGAGAGAACAATTTGCTCTATTTGACCAGTTAAGCCAAAATTGAAGCTTAGATGATACAAATGAAGCACTTAATGCTCTCCAAATATCTGAAAGGTTGTGAAATTGCTTTGTGGGTTCATGATATAACATTGGAGCATGTAATTTGCGTTGCTTGGCATGCATTGTTATATTGCAGAAAAAAAAGAAACATTTTACCAGGGATCTCTACAATAATATGTACTTTGTGTACAGCAGATGAATGTTAATCAGTGAATATTTGCTGTTGGCTGCATATGCATGAAATGGGCATGTGTGCACGTGCACATACAGAATCGCTGTGGTTATGCAGCCATGCTTGTATTTGAATGTGCAACTGAACAGTGTGTTTGTGGATGCCTGACCCACGCGTACCAACAGGACGGCCTGCAACAACACCGCCTGCCAGTCAGAGGACGAGCCAAAGGAGGAGCCGGTGGCAGAGAGGAGGAGGTCCAGTCTCAGTGAGCTGGGCAACAAACTCACCTCCCTCATTCTGCCCCTCAAGACGTTAGTCCAACCAAATACCCAAAACTAGCCTACTGCAGCACCACTTTCTGCTAGCTAAGAGGCTAGCTGCATAGTGGAAGAGTTCATCATTTAGCTGTACTGAGTTTCCAGTAACTGCAAACTGAATGTTTGCTGGTATCAGAGGTCATCTGTAATATTACATATTTTTATTTCATCTCTATCTTTGAAGTGCAGTGCAAAAACACCACAGAACTGACTGTTTAACATCAGAGATCTCACAGCCATCAATGTGTCCAGTATTATGACATCTTGACATCAGTGACAGATTTGTATTTTCTGTCAAAGTTGGTCTTTGTAGGTGGTGCCCATTAGCTTTACAGCCATTGTGGCTATCACTGCTCATGCTAACTACTCGGTCCCAGTGATGTTTATTTTAAGAAAAGAGCTTCTTTTTTTTAAGATTCTTTTTTGGCGTTTTTTGCCATTATTGGATAGTGACAGAGGCAGACAGGAAATGGGGAGAGGGGTATGACATGCAACAAAGGTCGCCAGCTGGAATCAAACCGCTGATAGTTTCAACCATGCAGCCTGTGCTGTAACCATTCGGCTATCAAGGCGCTCCAACAAAATGTATTAACATTTATGAGACACCAACAAATGTCAAAGATTCCATGAGCTACATATAGGCTGAATTATCTTTCTGTAATTAACTTGTAAGAGCGAGCAGTAAATCATACATTATGAATTATTTAATATGGTATTATTATCACTTACGTGATTTTTATCATGTTCACTTGTTCAAAATGTTGTGCGAGTATATGGAACCTCCTAAATGATGAAACTCTTTCACTATACGGGTCTGTGCTGGACTAGCTTCTTCTTTGCTCCAGGGGCTCAGCGGCTTTTAATCATGTTAACAGAGCGTTTTTACTGTAAGGGCCAGAAATGAACCATTTCCTTTAGCTGTTAACTGTCTTGAGATCAGTGTATGTCAGTGTGACAAGTGATTGTGGAAGCTTCATGATTTGTGTTTCATGCATGGATCTCAAGTTCTGATTTGCAGTGCGCAGCTAACAAGGCATCTAACTGATAACCAATCCTCTTCACCGGGCTCAGTCTTCTGTCATTTACTAACTCGTTAAATGAATGTGCAAACTACTACACTTTGACTATTTTCTTTATTTTTGTGGGGCAACTGGGTTTTTTGTGCAAGCGGATCATGTGTTGTTCTGAACTGTCCTTTCTTCTTTTCCTCCCTCCATATTGCTCAGGAGTCAGGATGAGCTGTTTGTCATGCTGTAAGTGTGTAGAGAGGAAAGTCCAAAGTGGGAAGTGCTTGTGGATTCTACCTCTGTCCAAAAAAAACCAATAAATGCATGCAAAAGGCCTGTATTTATCAGGTGGGAGCGCCAATCAAAGGCCACTTACAACCTTGCACTGACTCTCATAATGACTGTAAAGTGATTTGAAGCAGCACTCCTACTGTTGACAGATTCCAGGCCAAAACTGTCTGCTGCCTTTGCTTAACCAGTCAATGCTCTAATCCACCTCCATGCCAACCGCTATTAACTGCTGCTGACAGCTTTTTCATTATGCTAATGAAGATGATGTGAATGGCTTCTTTCTTTGACACTGTTTGAGACAGGTGGTAAAATGCGCTTCATTGAAGCCAAGTTTAGATTGCACCAAGCTGCAGCTAATTCACAGCTTGCCATCCATTGCATTAGTTACCACAAATGATGCACATTTTCTACTAAAAGGTCTTCTGTGATGTCTTATTCCATTCCATATGTGTCATTTTTGGTAACTATTCTCTCGTCTCATTTTCTGTCCGTCCTGTGGTAACATTTTATTCTCTTTCGTTGCCCACCCCTAGTCCGAGCCCATCCTCCAGCCCTATGTCTACAGACCCAGGAATGACCCAGTCTCTGTCCCACAGCCTGACCTCTTCCCGGGCGGCCGCGGCAGCAGTAGCCAGAGGTGGCAGGGGACTCTGGCTTTGGTTGGCGATGGTGGTGGTGCTAGCAGGTACGCTCAGTTTTTGTGTTGTACTGATTTTAAAATAATTCTTTTCAATCTTGTCGATAAAGATAATTTTCTACTTGGATTTGACAACAGTAGAAATACAACCCAGTCTATACTATTTAAACTCTATGCAAATTGGCATTTCCACTTTTAAATAAGGAGAATTTCTCAAACCGTTTCCTTACAATACATGAGTTTGCTGTTTTGTTTTGGTAAACAATTTCTGAAAATCATTCATAGGTTTTAAAACCATGTATAAATCTCAGTCTGTTCTCTCCATGATCCAACCACAATGACAGAGCTGCTCTTAGCTGTCTATAGACATTTTGATGTAACATGGAACATATTCATGGTTCCCATGCAGGTCTCTTGGCACTGCTGGCCAGCCTGGTGATGCAGCCAGTGGTAGATGCAGCCCCTGTGGGGACCGGGGACTCCTGGATGACCATCCAGCAACTGCTGTGGCCCTATGCAGGGCTCCGGCACAACGGCCAGCCCCCCGTCTAGCCGTCTAGGTGGATGGTGTTACTGCCCATCAGCCCTCTGCAGAAATGATCTGTGCACTGGGATGGTGATGGAGGAGGGACAGCGTACCACTCCTGAGTGGAGGCTGTTGGGATGTTTACTGGTGCCTGAAGATTCCTAAAACAAGACTTGCATTGACAGCACAGGCCAGGCCTCAGGGGATAGTTAACCCTATGGAGGATTTTATGCATCACATCACGTTTGCTAAATTAGTTAGAATGTGTGTGTCTGTGTTTTAAGAGAAGAAGCACATTATGATGCAGTTTTCCTATCAGTGCTGCTGGCAACTGTCTACCCGGACTCAATACACTCTGTCAAGTCAGGCTTCATCAGTCAGTCATCAGAGCTGGCACAACATTGACCAATCATGTCAGAACTGAACTCATCAGAATGATAGCACTGATCCACCAAGTCATGCAATGGGCCGCTGTGCAGTTTTCCATTGACAAACATCGTGGACGATGGCTTTTTAAACACACCTCATGGACTAGAGGAAACGGGACTGCCACCATTTTTAATGGAATTTTCCATTCATTTTCTTGTGGGTTGTGGAGGACATTTAATAACTTTTAAGTCTATAAACACTGGTAATAAAACTTTCATTTTAAGTGTTTTTAAATTTTTGAAATCTATATTTATGAGTTTGTTAGTTTTGAGAGGGGGGATGTGAATATCTGTTTATTTTTGTTAAGTTATAATTCTACATTGTTACAGTCTTAACACCAAAGGGTTTTTTATTTTTCTCTTTATGTTCTTGCTGTGGTTGTCACCGTTTTCAATTTCATACACTTTTGTATGTTCCAAAGAAGAAGTGTGAAACTTTGCACAAATAGTTGAAAAGTTAATAAATAAAGTAGCCAATTCTACAATAGAGGACGTGTGTTCTTATGTGCATCCAACTGCACATTTCAAATTCAGTTTAAATGTCTTTAATTTGTTAATTTAAAAATAGTTAATTTCACACAGGTTATGAATACATCAGGGGTCTGGTGGCACAGAGCAGGCTCTGTACTGTATCGACAAACAGATAATTGGATTCTCTGGTCCTAGCTATGCCATCAGTGCTCATGCTGTCCTGGAGCATGTGGATAAAGGTGGAGTGAAACTCACTGCCAGGATAATGGTCTGGAGAGAAAGCCTCACTCTTCTCTGTGATTTCAAGCTTCTGACTCCTCTGAGCGCCCAGCAGGTAGAGACCCCACGAGCCCTTAGGCACAGGGGCAGGGCCATGGTGCTCGCACACCTGGCAGAGGAGAGGGAAGAAGTACAAATGGGAAAAAGAACAGAGAAATTCAAAGTAAATGTGGCGTGATTGGGTGGGTGCTTATACTGCTGCAGTTTTCATCTCTGGTCTGTCCACTCAACCATGGCCAGTAACCTCTAGTATCTTCTACAGGGAACCAGGTGCTCCCTGCTGGAGGGACGCAAAGCATTTTTTTACACTCAGTGTACACGACTTCCCCCTTCCTCATTCCATCTCTCTGTAAATGTCAAATCTGCTTGTGCACCGTAAACTTCCTACTGTGGTGCAGCCCTCGTCGCTACATTGACAACACCTAATTGTTTGTCCCAGCGCCAGTCCAGTGATTCCACATCGGGAGAAAAAGGGGGTAGAATGCTAAATTGAATAAAGTGTCTCTATGTGTGAGTGAGAATACCTGCATGACCAGATGCTCGGCTCCACATTTGGCATTCCATTTGCTCCACGAGAACGCGCAGGCAGAGGCGAAGAGGGCCATCTGTTCGTAGGCAGCATGTTCTGTAAGTGGGTCCTGAAGAGGAGAGAAACCACACAGCACATTTATAACGCTGTGGAAAATGTTGGATTGTAATTTCAAGATACGCAAACAAGTGGTAGAAGTAAAGGTCAATCTAAATAAGTTACTCATTCTGTAGACTGGTCCCTTTCACCTTTACATAACTTATGGTGAGTAGATTGTTTACAAGTAAGATATGTGGCTGGTCCAGGTAGAATTGTCCATCATCATAGTACACTTTTTTAGTTAGTATAAGTTCGTATACAAAAATATAAACAAACTTTACCATTTTAGGAAATTATACAATACATGTGACATCGGTTGTCTATCAAACTTCGACTTTGGAGAGCTACTGCCAATTAAACTTAATACTTTTTTACTTATACTTTTAATACTTATTTTTTGGAGCTGTTTCACGAGCACCCATAATTAATTTTAATTCTTTTTCCAGTTGTCATGATGGTGTGTTGCCAGCCTAAACAATGCACTCTTGAAAATGATGCTTGGAAGGAAGTGGATCAAATGTCATCTCCCACTTCCAGTCACGCTTAGACTGGTATGTGGTTACATGCCAGACACTATGCTGCATTCAGCACAGCATGTCCAACCAAGTAAAGCCAAACCTGGCTCAAATCGTGTTCTTTTTCTTCTATTCTAAAAGCCAGCAAGTAAAAGATGCAGACCTTGCCGCAGGTGCTGACGTATTTGTCCGTGTACTCATTCACAAAGATGTTGATCCCGGCGTTGAACATGGCTCTCTGCAGGGCAGGGCCACTCATCCACTTCCCTATGAGGTGAGAGGGACCTCTCTCTTGCTCTGACTGCAACATAACCTGATTACCCTGTTAGTCAAATAGGCATAAACACAAATTAGAAGCTACGTCAAGCTACGTCTACTGATTTACTCCTCTGTTATGTGCTTTCAGCACTTTCCAGTCTCTCACCTGGATCATGATACTGAGGTTGATGAGTGCCCCGTTGACGGTGAAAAGAGCTGAGTCTTGGCCCAATGGCCTGAGCTCCCAGCTCTGAAAGGGAAGGTTTGCATAAGTTTCCTGCATCAGCACAAAGGCCTGGAAGGAGTCCATCTTGAAGGAGATCTTGGCCTCTGCCTCCTCGTAAGAGACGTCAGTGATACCGTCCATCCTCCACTGCTTCCCTGGATGAAAAACCAATTTCAGTGTCCATGACTTTCTGTTCCAAATTAGTCTACTTTTCTTTACATTTTTCCAAGCTGGAGAGAGTATTATATAGCATGTGTTGCTGCCTGCCCTACCTGCAGCATCCCAGCGAGCCACATGAGGAGTTTCCAAGAAGACAACAGAGTCGGGCAGTGTCACAGACACACCAACAGGAGGGCAGGTAAGAGCTTCGGTGTCAGCCAAGTTAGACTTCTCCATAGGGTAGGGGAACACCTGTAGCCCTTTGTCCAACAGCTAGAAAAACATAGGCATGCAGGGTGTTGTGTGAGGTCAACTTTAGCTGCTGGGCCTGATATAAGCAGTAAACACTGAAACCCTTTTCTATTCACCTGTCTAATTTCCCAGCCATTGACCTGGTGGGCTTGTGGAGGGAGGTGAAACACGTCATAGTAGAGGACCCCACCCAGAGGTGTGTATTGCATTAAGTCCACCACCTGGACTCCGCGGTCCATCACTGTCAGCTGCACTGGGGGAGAAGTCAAGTCCCCCTCAGCTGAAGAGAGAAAAAAAAGAATCATCCAAGATAAAGAGAAAGAGGTGTTGTCTTTTTTTTGTCTTTCAAAACTTGATTTACTTATTGATGTAGATCTTGTAGATCTTAATCTACATTATAAAACATTAGCAACTCAGATTTAGTTATTGGATGGTGTTAGTCCATGCATCAAAAGACCTGTCAATCATTTTAAGTGACAGTAGGTTTAAATCCTGTGTGGTGGGGCTGTGTTTTTGTTTACATTTGGAGTGTCAGGCTGGGCGTCTTACCACCGAGTGCGTCCATCTGTGTCTGGATCAGGCTCCCTCTGCCTTCTGCAGGCTGGGCACTGTTTCGCCTTGACTGTGGACTGGCTGCACTCTGTGAGATACATACACAATAAGAATGAAAACGTCCCATTGACTTTAGTAACCCAGACTGAGATGTCTTTCATCTTACCTTCCTCCCTTCGAACCCTTGGATGGACTGCACCTCCTCGTCCGCTCTCTGCTGCTGCGCCTCGTTGTCTTCCCTCACCTCCCCCTCTCCTTTTGTCTCCCCCTGCTCAGGTACATCTATGTCTGCTGGAGCCTCCTCACCGCCTGCAAGAGACCTGGAACCAAACACAAGAGGAAGGACAAGAACACAGAGCAAAGAGAACATGATTAGTATTGCCAGCATTATTATTACTGTTAAAGTATTCGTAGCATTAGCTGTATTAGCAGCGGTGAGAGCTCTATCAGTTAAGTACCTGTGGCTGGGTGTGCGTATTCTCAGGTGAGCCATCCTGGCCAGCAAGGACAGGTGGTCATAATGTGTGTGGAGGATCCGCACAGCGATATCGCTCACAGCCAGCTGTTTGGGAAGCTCGAAGCCCAGGCCCGCCTCTTTAAAGTTTAAACCTTTAAACCTGAACGGACCAGTTGGAAGCAAAAATGTTCCAATTACTGTGTTGTGACCTGTGAGTTCCACCTGGCACAAGTTTAACATTAAGGTAACACAAATTACAGATGCTCTTGTTCTAAGGTTCTTACAAAACATTTGAATATCCAGTGCAAAGTGTTGCTACCTGTGCTATACATCTATAATCCAATTTTTATACCCTGTTACTGCTTTTCATAAAACTTCAAATGTTAGGTATAAATAAAGTATTAAATATTGGATCCCTTGCCCATCATAAGTCACAGCAGCAAACCTAACTCTTTATTTTATTGTCACATTTAACCCATATAATCTATTTGCAGCACTTTCTTCCACAAACCTTGGATTCTTCTTGAGGTTGGCCCAGAGACACAGCGTAATGTTGTCATCTTTGACCACAGTCTGCATGTTGCCTGTTTCAGTGTCGATGTTCGCACTGGCCCTCTGCGACCAGGGAGACGCACAACACACACAAAAAAACAGGAATGGTTCCAAAAAGCCATCACACACAGTGTTTGCACATCTTGCCTTGGACCTTGCAAAATCCAACCAGACAATAAATAATAAATCCTTTTTATTACATA
Organism: Macquaria ambigua; assembly: GCA_008360985.2. Taxonomy (NCBI): domain Eukaryota; kingdom Metazoa; phylum Chordata; class Actinopteri; order Centrarchiformes; family Percichthyidae; genus Macquaria; species Macquaria ambigua. The sequence continues at coordinate 14,878 of VMKM01003483.1, read as the reverse complement.
GCACCTTTCATATGGTGCTTCACAATGTGTAAGCACAGCTATGAGTCTTGTACCTTGAGGATCTCCTCAGTGGTGAGGTGGTGTTTGGAGTGGATTAGCTGCTGCAAATTAATGAGAGCCTCCTGGTACTTGTGGCCCTCTTGTGGATCTGTAACATCTCTGAGCAGACCTTCCAGCTCCTCAATCAGCTATGAGGGACAGAACATTTATTTGATCACAAATTTGGTAACACTAGAATGCAGCAAATAAAAAAGGTATCATTCTGAGTTTATAATGCCATGACTATATTGGAATGTCCTTAAATGGGCTTGTTGTAGGCATAAGGCAAAATGATAATGCCATTCATTTTAATCACTTATTTAGTTTAATTTTTTCTAGAAGTGGTGCTGGATACTGTAGCTCAGTAGGTAGAACATATTCATATTTTGATGATTATATGCTTAGTTTTATAGATCATCCATGTAAAAAAAAAGCATACTGTCAGGACTGTACAGCACTTTGGATAAAAGTTGGGGAAATTATTCTAAAGGAAACTGATTATGATTTATTAGTAGGATAAAGTGAGCAGTTTAGAGAAACGATTCACTCTTAATTATATCAAAATAGAAGACTTACATCTTATCTACTATTTCCCACTTAAAGAGACAAACACTAATGTGTCACTGAACACAAAGTATGCATCTTCTATTTCTATATTTTGTATTGTGCTATTTTGACTATCGTAAGACTGTTGTCCGATTATAGAAACACTGACAAAATGTGTTTTTCCTGCTTTTAATTCTGTCTCTAATTTCCACACATTAATATTAGGGCTTCAGGTAACAATTATCTTCATTATTAAGTAATTAGCCGAAACTAATATCCTTTTTACAGTACTTCCTTGGTCTGATACACAGCTAAAACCCTTAAAATTCATATTTTTAAATTAAATTAATCAAAGCAAGCTTTTTGCCCCTTGGGAAGCTGTAACCAGCAAATATTTGGTGTTTACAAACTCCTCACTGATTAATCAACTTAAGTGCACGGCACATACACATCTACACATAAAGTACAGACCTGTAGAGCGAGGTTGCATTGCTTGAGCACGAGTGTGATGTTGACCTCTGGGTCATCCCTCCATAGGCTGATATATGTGTTAATATCCTGCTGTACTGCTGGGTCTGGGGTGCCACCAGAATGCATGTATCTCTCCCACTGGACACAAACAACGTAATGTGTGTTAACATCTGCCAGAGGAAATGCCTATTCAGGTTATTTTAACTTCTAAATGTCTGGATGAGGACAAAAAGAGGATACGTTGTTATTTGTGTATCAGTATCAGTATCAGTATAGTCGTTTTTCTATGCTGGTGTTTGCTTGAGTATGGATACAAAAAAGTAGTGCATTATAATCATTATTGCATTGTTTGTTGAGGAAAAATTACATCATTAGTAACAATACATGTGTCACACATCCTGAAATTGTTTTTATGCGAAGTCTCCCTCTCGCTAAATAACTCAAACACACAGAAACACACACCTTGGTTTTCTCCGCAGCATCGGTTTTCCATTTGGTTGCTGCAGTATGATTCTCCTCCAGTAGATGGCGGAGTTCGTTCAGCTCGTCTTCTCTGCGCTCTTGGTCCTGTCAGCACAAGACACCCATGAACACCACAAAGCTACATGCCCATACTCATCTTACTGTGTATTTCCATAAAGAGTTGTCTATTTTAATATTTACAGTTCAATCAGGGTTTGTTTGAAACTGAATTTATCCTCACAAAGAAAAAGTATCAGATGATGTGTAGTCCATATCTTAATGTAAATCACAGTCATTGGACCATAGGGACATCTTACCTTTAACTCAAGCCTTTCTAGCTCCTTCTCCTTTCTCTCTCTTTCCAATCTTTCCTGCTCTTCTTTCTCTGCTTGCAGCTGTGCTTCCTCTATAAAGCAAAAGCACATACAGTATGATATGTACATACAGTACCTAAACACACATCCTAAAACTGCAGGAATCTCTTTTACTCCTTAACAGTTCTAAGTAGAAGCTCAAAACAGATTACTTTGCATCAGTTTCATGCCTCATACTAACCACCTACACTGCATGAATGCCAGTGCTTCCAACAAGTACCTAATTTTAGCCCAGTTCAGTTTAATAGAGACAGATATCTGGATTACCTTCCTCTCGCAACCTCCTCTCCTCATCCTCTTGCTGCTGCTTCGCCTTCTGAGCCTTGGTCAGCTTTCGTCCCTTTTTGGATGACTTGAAAGCAGCAAAATGTTACATATCAGTGTTTAACACTGATAGCTCACTACTATATGTGTAGTTGGAAAAGGGTACATTACTGAGGAGAAGAGCGGGTACACACACTTGTGACTGTACAAGAGTGTTTGTGACTATTACTGTAGGAGTAAGACGGTATACTCTATGCCTGACTGCATATATCTTCAACTAGGCCTACATACCTGTGATAATCAGATTAATGTAGAGTTATAAATGTGCTGACTGACTTTTGCTCATACCTTTCTTTTCTTGGGCGGCTATCAGTCACAGGAGAAAACATAGAGAGAAAGTTAAAGAAGGTAGGACAGGAATTCAAGGCACAGGATAAGAAATTGGTAGGGAAATGAAGAAAAGAACGCATCAAAATGAAGGGTGCTTCCTGCTAACTTGAAAGCTACGCATTTTAGCTAATTGCAGTAGCGTATTTACTGTCCTATAAATTAGTAGGTTATCTTTAGCTTTACTTTCTATGTTTAGTAACAATTATAGTTAACGTTAAACCCTGCAGTTTAAACCATTTGAATATGACAAGGTTTAAGGCCAAACAGGGGCAGTTTATTCGGGAAAAAATGTAAAAACTCACCATGCTGAAACTAAAAGCTCTACAGCGTTCAAGTAACCATAGAAACGCTTGCGCATGCGTGGTTATCTGTTTTTATTTGCGACATAAGGAAACGACGTACGACTGTGTGTACTTTCCACTGTAGCCAAAGGAAGGACAAAGAAAAGGAGACGCGTCTTCATTATCGTACCGCTTGAGAAAATATACTCAATAAAAGAACACGTGTAAATATGAATGCACTGTTTAATATGGTCGTTCGTAGAGTCTTTGATAAATGTAGTATGTGTTAAATGCTAACTAACAAGCTAGCTATTTAGCTGTAGCTAGCTAATTCAAGAGTGGATTGATTAGATGTCGCATCTCTTCTTTCTTTAGGGCTCTGGCTAATTCTCCACTGGTTAACGCCCACTGAGTGTTTTCTGTCTTTGCTTTCATGGCCATTTTAGTTAACGAACAGTTTCTCTTTAATATTCCTCTCGTTTCAGGAGTGTGAAAGGCCACCTCGTTTCTGACATGGCCAACCCTTTCAGGGGTGAGGTCATCAAGCTTTACAAAACTGTAAGTGAATCAGTTGACTACACACACTGTGTCCTGTGCTGCGAATGGTTTTAATGTGTTTCTCATCCTCCAAAAGCTGCTGTATCTTGGCCGTGAGTACCCCCAGGGAGCCGCTTATTTCAGAGAGCGCCTGAAGGCAGCTTTCATCAAGAATAAGGACGTGACGGACCCTGAGAAGATCAAAAAGCTAGTGGCCCGCGGAGACTTTGTCATCAAGGAACTAGAGGCTCTCTATTTCCTCAGGAAATATCGAGCCATGAAGAAGAGGTATTATGAACCCGAAAAATAATGACTCTCATAGACGGCACAAAGTACCCCTGTGAAATGAAATACTGGCGGTGAGGAAAGTACAGTCAAAGTGTCAATATGTAATTTATCATATTTTGCAACAGTATTAATGAGATTACTCTGCAGAAATGAAACACTCCCAACAGTTGCCCATATTTAAAAATAAACTAAGCTCACCTCACAAGGGAAATGGAAGAGCCATCTGTAAGAAGAAAGAGTGATGATAATGAAGCTGTTTTTATACACAAGTTGTACTTTAAAGGCCAATATTTTAAATCACAAATACTGTAAATGTGTTAATGTCATAGGTTTTCCTCCAGAACAGTTGTTACGCCTGGTGCTAAAGTTAGGCCCACTGTCAGATTATGAGTATAGCCAGAATCAACATGTCAACAATCAAAGATAATTCATTTAATGTCCATTTTGAAATAGTTGTTCAGATCATGTCAGTGTCAGGGTACAGTTGCAGACCAGCACCGGTTCTGTAATAAACTGCTGGTATCAGACTGACTGACTCATACTGTACAATGTAATTTGTATTTCAGTGTATATATTTGTAAATACATGGTCACATTTGTTGAAGAGTGAATGTACATGACTATGTATCAATGCACTATTAGAGAGAAAAACATTTTTTTTTAAACGATCATGTCCTGTGTCATAATCAATATTATAAAATCACAGCGGTGTTATTCAACAATTGAACTCCTTTACTCTCATAGCTTGTATGGGATTATACCATAAATATATTAGTTCTTTTGTATCAAGAACTGAGAAACACAAGAAATTAAATGTAAAAAAAAAAAACACGCAACAAACGGATGCAGCCTCTGTGCAGGTGCTGCCTTTTGGTAATTCCACCTGCACCTCTCCTTGGTTTCTGTAAGGTTTCTGTTTGTCTCCTAACCTGGAGAGGGAAAAGCACAAAGCAGACGTCAGCAGTTATGAATCTGTAGCTTTTCATATTGTTTCACTGCTGCAGCCACTTTGTCTTTGAAGAGCTTGAAAAGGTAATAGAGTAATACATCTAACAGCATTGAATAAAGTAAAGCTTTCCAAAATGTACGTACCAAAAATCATTGTTTAGATCAGGGTTTTTCCATTCAATTTTTTGGGTAGCAAAAACAAGGAATTAGAGTGGTGTCCACCTGTAACAAGATTTTAATACAAAATACTTTGGAACTATTTTTAAGAGTGTAAAGGGGAGTCAGAACAGATAATGCAAAATAGGTGAAATTCTATCACACCAATTTCATTAATTCTTTTAATATGTCAAACGTGAATATAAAATAAATTTAGAAATCTCCCACCATTCCCTCCAACTGTGAGGTTAGAAACTCCAACATACTGGATACTTTGAGAATTGCATAAGGGAAAAAATATTACAATTTTAAATCACTTTTGTTTAAACCAACAACTTTATTTATGGAAAATGTCAATATGGAAAAGCAATCAGGAAGTATCTGATAATAATCAAACTAAATTACTGACTTACAGTTTGGATGAGGTAACTATTAACTGTAATGGAATATATTTGAAGTGTAATATTAAACCCTGGATATAAAAGATTCACAATGCTGATTTGATGTCACAATAATTTTATACTGCTGTTTTATATCCTTCCAGGTAGCCCTTCACCTGCAGATGCCAGCTATTTTATGAGTCAGTCATTCATCACAGACAGTCATACACTTAGTTGCCCTCACTGTTCCATCCTGGGGCTGTGGTCCAGTTGAGGCTGTCCATAGTGGTGAAGTTACAGCCCTCAGTGGTCAGTGACAGAGGTAGGCTCATCTCAGGAGGGGGAGGGGATATCTGGGCCAATACCCACGAACACACCTGACAAAGCTCCCTATAGAAACAGTGCATAAAATAACATGAAACTCCCTCCCAATGAAACCTGGTCATAAGATGAATACGCACTCAGAGACACCAACCAGCAGTGAGGAAAGACTTACTTTGTTACAGTGCAGTTAAATGTCAAAAAGACAATGTGATTCTGGTGACCTCATTACTTTTACAATTATCAGTACATTTATATTTTATCATTATATATTTTTTTGATTTGTCCAGGGATTGTGATGGTCATGCTGTGTATGAAACATTTTCACTGTGAATGGATTAACACCACCATTCCTTTATAAATATGTCTTGAGTCCTGGACCACATCAGTTCACACCACCGCCTTCAGACCATCCTGAATAAAGACTGGGAGAAAGACCTCAGATGTGGCCACCATTGTCAATGCGTATAGGAGAAACCAAGAGAGATTATTTTTGCATTTGGACTCCTGCTTGAAACCTATCAGCTGTAACCTTACCTCGGTTGGGTTGGCCAGCACTACAGTGGGTGACAAGTAGCTGGCGGTCAAGGACAGGGAGACAGGCAGAGCTGTCAGACTGTCGCCCCCTTTTAGGAAGTCTCCAGAGCTTCCCTGGCCCCTGTTCACCCAGGCATAGCAGACACCAGCACCCCTGACATTCTGGTGGAAGTCAGACTAAAACTAAAATCACTTTCTTACTTCAACAATGTACAACAATTCAACAATGTAGGTATTGTTCTCCTGGTCACAGAACACCAAACACACACAGACAGATGCACACGTTAGATACTAGTTATCTAGAATAAAACACTATGTTCAGTCATTTCAGAGAGAGAACAGACACATTTTCAAACTGGGCAAAATAATTTAGTAAAATATCAGAGCTGTAATTTCTATTTCATATTTACATACATGTTCAAACGTCTTGAATATAATAATATGATAGAGAACAAAAATAAACATACAGATGTACGTTGTTAAAGCAGTGATGTCCTGGTTTGTAATAATTTACAGATTTTGAGTAATTTAAATCCTTCACTGACACTTCTTGTAAGATTAATATTATTCTTCCTTTGTATTTAGAGGACATGACAAATAGGACAATTGAATCTAGAAATTGTGCGACAAACAGTTGCATTTCATGTGACAATGCTGTTGTTTGTTAAGTCCATCTCGGTGTCACAGAAAGCAGGATTTTTGTTGCCAACTTTCTTCTCTCCGTTCTTTGCCAGGTCAAGGTTTCCTGTTCTTCTCATGACCTGAAGTAGGAAAAGTACAAAGCAGAAGTCAGCAGCTGTTATCAGTCTGTAGCTTTTAACATTGTTTCTCTGCTGCAGCACCTACCCTGTCTTTGAAAAACGTGAATAGGTGATAGGAAGTTGTGTCTTCTTTCATTAATGTAAGCCTCGATTCCACCCTCGCCCTCCAGCCTCCTGAAATGTACAAAACAGCGTCATTACCAAACGAGATCTGATTCCTAACAGCAACAGAATATATTTGTTTACCTGTAAAGAGGCTGACTATCAGCCCCACACTGATAGCTGTTACAGTTCCAATGGCACTGAAGTAAAGATAGGAAGGAGAGTGCCAGTTATCTGCCAGTGGATGTCTGGTGGTGGGAGAAAGCAGTACATGTTTAATTACTGTAGTATATTAACATATACTACTGTTCAATTTGAGCTCTCCAGCAGAGATTTAGATAAACCATAACAGATTTATTCAGGGTGGGTTAATAATGGAATCTGTAATAATTGCATTATAGTATGTAAAAGAATGTTACAATAACAAATATTATTGTTAGATAAAAGTTTCTCAACCTTTTTGACCCAAAGACCCCATGTTGGGGTCATCACTCCTTGTCAAGTTGTCTTGTGAACGTACCATGTTCACCATCTTAGTTTAACGTGTTAGCATGCTAACGTTTGCAAATTAACACTGAACTCAAAATACAGCTGAGGCAATGTCATTAGTTGTGCAGGTATTGGACTAATTCAAGTTTTTACTTGATGTTGGAAAGTAGATGAAAAGTTAAGGCACCACCAAAGTGATTACAGTTCATCCTATGGGGAACATGAATGTGTTTACCAAATTTTACGGCAATCAATCCAATAGTTGTTGAGGCATGTCACTCAAAACCACAGAAGTCAACCTCATGGTGGCGCTAGAGGGAAAGTCAGGGGATCAGCAAAGTCGTTATGAGTCATCCTCAGGGGACCATGAATGTCTGTACAAAATTTCTGCCAATCGATTTATTAGATGTTGAGATATTCCACCAGGTAAATTAAAACTTTGACCTGTTGCTGGCATTACAGGAAAAGTGGGTAAAATTATTGTGTGTACCAAACTTTAAGGCAATCAATCCAATAGTTGTTGAGACATTTCACTCAAAACCATAGATGTCAACCTCGTGGTGGTGCTAGATGAAAAGTCAGGCGATTCTCATCCTCTGGGGACCATGAATGTCTGTGCCAAATTTTCATGTAGTTGTTGGGATATTCCAGACTACGTCATGTCCCGTCCCATTCCTTAGGTTATGTTTCCAGTATGTGTCATTCATTCATTCACTGTTTCCTGTTTTATTTTGTATACTTACCTCTCCTCTTGTTTGAGAAGACTGCCTCTGGCATCTGCATTTGGATCTTCTTCCCTGTGTTCCTTGTCACCCAGCTTGCACAACCATCACAGACCAACATGGTGGAGTGACCAGTCGACATTGCCGTCCCCTAAAACTATTGGATGCCATGAAATTTGGTACAGACATTTATGTTCCCCACAGGGTGAATTGTAATCTTAGCAATTGCCTGACTCTTCATCTAGCACCATCCTCTATTATCTGCTAACTGGATGTCACAGTGGTCTCATGGTGCTGTCATTTAGGATCTTTATTTGCATCCTTATAAATAAACAATGGCCTTATTTCTTCTGGGAAAGCTAAATATTGCAAGAATATGAAACCAACAGAATTGTTCATGCCATCTGATTCCACACTTAACTGCTCCGTTGCTCTCACAATAATTATTTGATTCAATCATTCATCACAGCCAGTTACACACTCACTCGCCATCACTGTTCTGTACTGGGGCTGTGGTGATGGAGCTCGGTTCTGTTGGCAGAACAGTCGTGGTCCAGTTGAGGCTGCCCGGCGTGGTGAAGTTACAGCCCTCAGTGGTCAGTGACAGAGGTCGGCTCATTGCAGGAGGGGGAGGGTATATCAGGGCTCCAAGGCTCACACACAAGGACGCAACCAACCCGGACACAAGTCCTGACAAACCTCCCTATAGAAAAATAGATTCATGAAATATCATGAAACTCCTCACAATGTTATTAGCATATGTTAAAGGAATCACACAAGAAAAGGCAAAAGCTATATTTAAAGAGGACAGACTCACTTTGGAATTGGCAAATGGACAGAGGATGCCCAATGTGAATAGGCCAAGCAAAGGACCTCCAGTGACACCACTGATGATGGCAGCTGCCTGTTTAAGGAGACACACATCTGCAGTTTAGCTGAAATATTTTGAAATGACAATAAATACATTGTTCATTGTTTGTGTGTTAACAGATCCACTCTACCTGCATCATCCCTCCCATGAGTGAGGCCATTCCAGCCATGGTAATGCATAAAACCCCAAATAAGAAAGCTGCAACCACATCGTGTCAGAAACTGAGATTTGAATCATGGACAATTGAGTTACCAGAGTTTATCGGACAAATCATTCTCCTGACATACAGTATCAACTGCAAACAAGGACAATCCACTTACTCAGTCCTTTGGACATCCAGGACAGGTGTTTCTCAGACATGTTAGTGTACGGTTTGATCAGGTCCTCTAGTGTCACTGTAGCCAATGCATTGATGCTGGAAGACACTGTGCTATGGTTGATATGACAATCATATCATAAAAAACTGTCAAGAACCATCATATTTATACAAGGTTTTACAGCTAATGTCACTTTGGAGAACTGGACGTGTATAATTATAAAATTATATAGAGTGCTGATCAAATCATTTGCTTTAAATCTGATATTTATAATTAATAAATAATGATGAGAATTGAGCTATACAATTATGAACATTACCCAGGTAGACAACATGGCACATCTTAAAATACTAAGTTTGTGAGTCGATCTGTAGAGTGGAATAACTTAAATGTTACGTATAAACCTTAGAGAGCCGCTATATACTGCTGCAAAAAATAACCCGGGAAGGCCAGGATAGTCTGTCAAGATGTCCATCACCAAATATGGCATTAACTGTAGAGAAGGGATGACAGGGATTAACATACATGATAAGAAGTTCTTGGTAGCTCACAAAAAAGGATACATAAAAAGACATGGTGACACCATAACATATCCATTGTTACCCACTCTCTTTCTACGTGTGTACAGATACAACCATAACTGTCAGCTGCATCTCTCCATCGTACCTGATCAGGAGCAGAAACTAGTCCAGCGGTCCATGGGTCACAGTTCTTATACACTGAGAAGAGGCACATTCCTGCAAACACTGAGCACGTCAGGAAGGAGCACAGACCTAACAGGTTGACATACAGAGATCTGGAAAAAAGAAAGAAACGCACAAACTCCAGCACAACCAAACGTAAAATTGCAGTGATTGTGGGGTTGGATGCTGAAAAGCATTTGATCCATGGGCCTATATGTTGTTGGCATTGCAGTTTTTATATAAGAACCCTAATACTGAACCCTGTTGGAGCATCTGTTATCACTATATGCTGATGATATAATTGTATTTATCACAAAGCCTCAGGTCTCATTGCCCAGACTGGTGGAGCTGATACAATCTTACTGATCCTTCTCAGGATAAAATGTTTACTTTACAGAGCCCATTATAATGCCATCTAAAACTCGCCAGAACCCCCCACCCTCCACCCCCCCCCTTTACTGCCTTTTAGTTGTAGCAGACATACATGAGGATGTGGATTTCACCACATCTTTTTATATTACATAAGATTAAGAGGGACCTTGAATATTGGACAAGTATAGCATTACCCTTAATAGGTAGGAATAGTATTCTTAATTCTTTTCTTATCTTATTCTTAAAATGAATAAACATAATCTATATGTCCCACTTGCAATTACAGATTAAAAACAATTATATTCCATTATATGTTTTCTAGGGGCAGACTAAAGATCTAAATTAAAACCAGACAAACATAAACTCACTACTAGATGTATTATATTACCACATGCATAAATCTGAGAAGCCAATATGTACAGATTTTGAACATTTCCAAATTTGGCAACCCCAAGTGGTGGTATAAAAATGGAACTTCTGCTTAACTCAATATCCTCCTTAAAACCCTCCACCCATTACACAGTACTACAAAACACTGTAAAGCATAATCCCTCTTGAAATGTTGAGTTCAACTGAGAAGTTCCATGAAGTGCAGGATTCTGTGTTTAATCCAGTGTCCCGATAAATTAGTAAAATGTGACTCACACTCTGGCATGAGTGATGCTCTTGCAGGAGACGTATCTCTGAACCTGGGCCTGGTGAATCCCATAGACAGCGGTCCAGGCAAACGTCCCTCCAATGGTTATGGTCCAAAAGGTGTGTCTCCTCAGAGGGTTCATGTCAAAGCTGGTGAAACAGAAATAAGAGGATGGTTTCCAATTCAGTAAAAAAACATTGAAGTTTAAAGCCGTTTTTTTATGGTTGGAAAAAGATTGCCTTGTCAGTCCCAAAAAGTATCTCTCTCTCTCTCTCTCTCTCTCTCTCTCTCTCTCTCTCTCTCTCTCTCTCTCTCTCTCTCTCTCTCTCTCTCTCTCTCTCTCTCTCTCTCTCTCTCTCCAAAGCCCCAGCATTCTGATTCCTTAATATACTCACTCCCAGAAGTTGAGTCTCCCTCCTTGTTGTGAATCTGAAATGATGGTGAGGACTCCTCCTTGTAAGATCACAGACTTGATGATGACAGACAGGTAGCCTGCAAGCATTATTCCAATCTAGAAGATATAATAGGAGACCTGTTTGGTTTGGTTACCGCACTTGCCTGGGGTTTGGTCCTGATTTTGGATCCGATTATACCAGGTTGTTGCACTTAAGCTATTGTACATGGATTATTTAGAATGGATACTGTATTATTCAAAAACAGAAACAGGTGAGAACAAGACACAGGTGAACCTAATCAAACTGGAGGGAAAACAAAGACAGGAAACACCAAGGCACACAAGGAAACACAAACAGGGATTTCAAAATAAAACAGGAAACAAGACCAAAATACAAAGTCCAAACAAGAGTCCTTCATGGACCATGACAATGACTTTTCCTATTTTCTCCATCACTAGTGGTACTCATCTTGCTTTTTCTTGTGGTAGGCTATGCTGTTGTGTAAGAAACACTGTTGTGCAGTATATTTACTTTAAGTGACACAAGCCTCAATTTGGAGCTTCAGGAATCTGTCCTTCATACTGAAACTCAACATCACTACTGTGCTGTAATACCATACCAACATCTCCTTGTGCATTTTGTCCTCCCAGAAGCTTACCTGGAACACATCAGTCCACACCACCGCCTTCAGTCCACCCTGTAACAATGTAGACCGCACAAACAGATGTTGCAATGATATTTCCTTTCAAATCCAGATCAATCAAATCAACCAATCAGGAGTGCTCTCTGCCTGAGAGAGACATTTAGGCTTACAGTTGAGAATATGGAGGTAGGAAAAAGGCTTTGACTTCTGTTTTTCTGTGCCCACACTGTACAACAGTTTCCCTCTGGATAATAGTCAATCAACAAAGACAGTCAATTATATATATATTTGTATTTGCTTTCAAAGGCCCATAGTGGTCAAACCCTGGTAGGAGGCAGTGCACCTACACCTCTGTGAAATTAAATTTACCAACAGAGTTGGATTTCTTAAGTAAAGCTACCTTTTGAGTACTTGATTTAAATGAGCCTGTTGCCATTTGATGAAGTACCTAACTGTACATAGCAGAACCTATTTAAGCTGTGTCACATATTTATTTATTTACTAACCAATGTGCAGTAAAGAGTACAGACAATGCCTGTTGAAATAATTCCACCCCACAGATCCACATCAGTAACTGGAGAGAGAGAGAGCAGGGTATCACACAGCAGCCACTTAATGATGTAAAAACCAATCAGCTTTAAGTGCCCGCATGTAGGAATTTGATGTGAATTGTGAACCTGTCTGTCTGAAAACAGCATACCTTGGTTTAGAGCTAGAGCTGGGCCATAAATGACAATTCCAGTATAGAGGATCTATGACAAAGAAAAAGTAAATAATACCAACATAAACAAGCCTCAGATGAAGGATTGAGGTTTGACCCACAGAGGGCTTCTTAGTCACTGTCTGAACAATGAAGAGTACAGTTCCCAGCACACGTGTTGCTCTGTTGAAACGAAGCTCCAGGTACTTGGTAATGACATGGCAGAAAAAGACAGACACTGTAAAGGGTTGTTTTTACTCGTTTACCCCATTTATTTATATACCATTCCATTTCAGACAGGCACGTTGTGTGAAATCTGTAGTCATGAATCAAAACTACTGAGCATTATGAAATCTGATTAGGTGAAGCACACTAATCAGAGGACACCATTTCACTGCTTTTAATCCAGATTTGTGGCCAAAGTTGCCATGGCTCTAATGAGAGAGAAATGGAACTATCCAATCAAATACATAAAAGTAATCTTTGTTACTGTTATTTGTTACTTGTTGTTTGTAAATCGCAAATGTGCTCTATATAGTACGGCTTTGGAGCAGCGGTGGAATATAACTAAGTACATGTACTCAAGTTCTGTACTTAAGTACAAATTTGACGTACAGACTTGAGTACTTCCAGCTACTTTATACTTCTACTCCACTTCAATTCAGCTGGAAATATTGTACATTTTACGCCCCTATATTTATTGGACAGGTGTGTTACTTTGCAAATAAAGATTTTACATACTTAACGTATGAGCTCATAAAATATGATGCACTGTTATAGATTAAACAACCCATCAGTATATGAAATTAGCTCCACCTCAACCAGCTACAACAGCTAAATATTAACAATAACAATAATAAACAATAATATATATAATATATATTAGTATAACACTCATGATGCATTTTTCTGCATTGAGTACTTTTACTTTTGATACTTCAAGAACATATTGATAGTAATGCTTATGATTTTTTTTTTCTTTTAAAGGGCATTGTATGAAAGGTGGCACATGCCCATCCCATGTCTCATTAGGTTACTTTACCTTTATCTGACTCCACTTAAGGAAACTGACCCCCATCTTTCTTTTTGAATCAGAGCCATGTCCGGTAGCCTCAAGGACTTACTCTTTGGCTGTCACTTTGATCAACTCTTACAGTAGAACAGCCTCGTATTTACACAATAAGACAACATCAGTCAAATATCTAGGGTCAGGTTCACTAGTATTCAGTAGGTCAGCAAGCATAAAATGCACAATATGATTATTGTACAATAGCTCACCATACAAACACCAATCTGAGAACAAAACCACACTCACCTCATTAGCGCTGGTGATGGACAGCCTGTAAAAGACTGGGAGAAAGACCTCAGATACAACCACCATCGTGAATGTATAGGGGAGACTAAAAAGTACAAGGATGGCCCCATAGCAGTACGCCTACAAAGCAGGGATCTGTTCAATTAATAAAACTCTATGAAATTGGCAAACATAAAGTGATTTAACAATGACACATGGGGCTTTCTTTCAACAACAGCAGAGTACAATACTGTATACACTTTAGAGTAACAACCTTTAATTTCCTTTACTTTAAATACTAAAAATTCAGTCTCTTTAAGGGTGTTATTTTACGTTGTTGTAGATTTAAATATTTCTGATAAATAAGTTCAGCTAGTGTCCTAAAAGGGTTAAATACAACATGTTACACAATATACTTGTAAATACTGAGCCCATTTTTCCTGTTCAGTAAGCATGACTTGTGGGATTTTTGCATTAACTGAAACGTTTATCTGTTTGCTCCGGAACAACGTCAGAAAAAAACCCTGTAATATTTGATGTTTTCTTTCATTAATTTCAATTGCAGTTAGATTTAATGTAAAAGCAATTCTTTTTTTAAAGGCAGAAATATATTCTTGAGTTTCCTTTACAACGTTGGTAGATCGCTCTACATTAAAGAGCACATATTAAAAGAATCAGTCTTTTTAACTAGAGGTTTGCTGTTTCAGTGTTTTTTCATTCTGAAAGGACATACATGTGCAAAGAGATACCTCAATCAAGAACATGTGGAAGAGATGAAATTACTTGTCAGAAAAAGATGGGGTTTTTTTGCATTTGAACTTTAATGTACGCATTATATCAACCTTACCTCGGCTGGGTTGGACAGCACTGTGATGGCTGACATAAAGCTGGCAGTCAGG